>JAQFVV010000111.1:509431-639812 GCA_028023455.1 Epiperipatus broadwayi
GCAGATTTTGTGCATGGACATTTGATAATGCCTGGCACAATATATATATATTTCACACATTGAAATCCAAGATTGAGTGAATGAGAAAAGTATTTTAAGAAAAAAAAAAAAACTTCTTACTTCATAATATTTCGCTAATATAAATCTAATAAATCGGTAGATATTGATGGACTTGCCCATAACTGCCTTAAATAAAGAAAAGCCCCAAGAGTAGAAAACACATTGCCAAAGTTTTTAATATTCTTAGAATTCAAGATCTTATAAATGGTTTAACAGAACTATTCAACAGCGTCAACCATACAGAAACAAGTCCAAAAATTTAGCATGAAAGCAAAACCACTGCAGACTTAAAATCTAACAATCCTAACAATAATCCAAAACACTATCAATTAAATATCACTATTTGTATGTTCCTTAGACGCTCTTTTTTGAAAGGACAATCTTAATAAGAATTATACCAATAATAATAGAGACCTTTATCTTTAGAACAATTTGGATTCAGACAAAGCTGGAGTTATCAATCTAATTTTGTTTAATGAAATTATTTAAAAATTTCAAAAATTCTTAAATGAAAGGATATGCTAATTTACTTTTTAATATAATCTTATATACATTTTACAGAATGGCTTTCCTTAGAGTTCAATTTCCTCACTTATCTCATATAATTATAGTAATTTTCAACTATGAAATGCATCTATGTTAAGAAAACAATCAAAACTTTATAAAAGAAATATTTCTTAGAAATAAAAACGAGCATTTGGAAAGTTTGAATATCTTTTTTAAAGACAGGTATCTTATATCTAATTCTGCAAAAATAGTAGGTTCAACTTTTTGTCAAAATAAAATTTAACAGAATTTTTTTTAACAATAGACTGAAATATCAATCTAACCCATGCTAATTACAAAAAATGTTGGAATATATCTAATCTAACTTCCTTATTATTCAAAAGTTTGAACAATCTTCTAGATAGACTATTTGGAATTGAAATGCAAATATTGTTAGCAAATAGTGTTCTTAATACTTGCATATTCCAATGTTGAATATTAAATCCCAGTAATGAGAAAAAATAGACACAGTAAACTAAAGAACATGCAAATGAAAATTTCTATGAGAAATATTAGCAGAACACTCAAATTCTCTTTTTTGGTAGCTATCTCTCTTTTACACGTTATTAAAATTGATTTTAAATTGTTCTCATAAAGTATTTAAAAACTATTAAGTAAATAAGACCTACAACTAATTCGAGATATTCAGCTTAATTCTTAAAGAATAAACTATTATTTAACTTCTAAATTTCCTAATCTGCATTTTTCTCAGATTAATTAGATGACTCTTTCCATCTATATATATTTCAGCCAAATATTAACTTGGATGAAATGAAAAACCCAAGAACTGATGGTTCAAGAGAAGTTCACATTACATGAGCACTTACAAGCACAAATTATTGGACTAATCATAAATTATACACTCCAAGATTCAAATAATAGTTGCATTAAAAAAATAGGTATTATTCTAATCATATTCACAAGAAAACATCCGTTCTTTAGAAGAATTTATTTTACATACTAAATATCAATAGCTATCAAATATTAAAATTATTAATTTGGATCTCCAGGACTGCCATATTACTGAAGCATGGAATTCTCTTACGGAGTATGTTATGGATGCAAGTAAATCTATTCTTGAGTTCACTAAAAAGAAAAATCATGAGTGGTCTGACAATGAATGTATTATTAATGATTTAATTAAAAAGTACATGTCGTATTGATTAAAACATACATTAAATGTGGAACTCCATAATAATATAATGATATGAATGTAGAAGTTAATTAAAATTGCAAAGAAGGTACAGACTTTCACTGATCATAATCATTCTAGATATTTTTTGATGCACTGAAAGCAACATATGGACATCAAAAATAGTATCACAATTCTATTAAATCCAGCAATGACATTCTCTTATATGATGACAATGATATTTTGAACAGGTGAAAGGATAATTTTTATCATCTTTTGAATAATGATACATAAATTGAGATGATTGCTTTTAATGACATATCCATTTTATCTAATATAAATTTGGACTAAGATATTCAGCTTGGTAGTCACAGCTGAAATATTCAGAGAAAATTAAAAATGTGATGGTGATATGTTAGATTCAAAAATATTGCAATTTTTTAAGAATATATGGACCCATGAAGATTACTCTCCAATTTTTAAAAACAAAGGAAATAGACACAATTGCAGTAATTATCATGGAATTTCATTACTATTCACTACAACAAAGGATCTTTCAAGAATTTTGTTGAATAGGTTGCTTCCAATTATAGATGAATGGTTACTAGAAGCTCAATATGGTTTTAGAGAATCAAGAGCACTATAGAGAAGGTTTTGTTGTGAGGTGAATGCAAAAGTGTCAAGAATAAACAAGTGATTTATATACTGCTTTTTATTGATTTGATCAAGGCATTTGATTCAGTTAATGGAATAAGCTTATGGTATTTGTTTGAAATTAGTTGTTGTTCACCAAAATTTATTCATATTACATAGCTTTTATATTATGTAAAAAGAAAAAGAGTTATTATTACAGGTGAATAATCTGAGGTATTTGAAATAAAAAATGTTGTTAAACATGGATATGTATTTGCTCTGACATTATTTTTAATTTTTATGACAGAGGTCTTTGGAATTGTTTATAAGTAATTTAATCAAATAGAGATTAAGATATGATACAGATTTGATAATGGAATGTTTAATGTAAATTGGTATTATTAAGAGTTTTAACAAGAACTCTTTCTTCTTGGATTCTAAATTTACAATATACTAATAATTGTGCTATTTTTACCAGTTCAGAAGATAATTTACAGAATGTTCGGTAGTGTTCTGTTCTATCGTGTCAGCCGTTTGATGGTGCTATTACTAGCTAAATTTTAGAAATATGCCATTTCCGCAACCGCAGCCAAGATGATTGCCTTCTTTCTACAATAAAACACAGAAAGTCTGTTTACTCAGTTGCCGGCTATGCTATGGCTTCTTTCTATGCTAAAAACACAGAAAAATGCCTTCATTGTTAGCCATAGTTACCTTTGTTACATACTTTATCATAATGCTGGGTTGTCTATTTTCACTACTATATCATGTGAAGTGTGTTGATTGCATCGTGTCTAAATAATTGAACTTTTCAGGTCCAACTTTTTTTTTTCATGTGAACTGACCTACTGGTACCTTCTAACATTTGTAACAGTGTCGTCACTGTTTATCCATAAGGGCTGTGTAATCCTCAGAAATTGGATTTTAGGGTGCAGCACAGCACTATTTTGAAGATCCCGATGATAGTAACTTATCCACAAGAAATCATCCAAGACAAGTAAGATGGCTGCTTTGAACTCTGAAAATTTGACAATTGCCAGACACCGGAGTCTGCTTTCATTTTAATAGTTTGTTATAAGTTATTAACTTTAATGGGTAAATTGCAATCTAATTTACTTTTTTCCCCAAAAGCGCAGTGTCTGATTAATTATTGTTCAAAAAAGGGGAAAATTTACTTTTATTTTTTATTAAAAAAATACTGTAACTTTTCTGCTATATTTACTATTATTTGTTATTAAAAAAGTAATGTAACTTTTTACATAAACACACACACACACAAAAATGCCAATCTCTGATTAATTCCTGTCCTTAAAGTCTCTAATGTACTATTATTTGCTATTAGAAAATAACGTAATTTTTATCAACACACACAAAAAAAGCCCGTCTCTGATTAATTACTGCACCTAAAATTCCCAAAAGTTAGCTTCCATTTTTATATTTTTTTTTAATTTTTTAATTTTGTGTAAATTGTAATATAATTTCCTTTTATTTCTTATTTCAAAAATAAAGTCAATAGTTCTATAAAATCGCTGGCCTGGGAACGTTATATCTATGTGTTTTTGCTTAGCGAAAACACCATCAAGCGGCTGACACAATAGAACAGAACACTACCGAATGTTCTTAATATTTTGAATGCAACATATAAAGACTGATTTATTAAATAATGTTACAAAATTCAAATTCTTTATCAACCAGTGATTGAAGAAAAATCCTCAGCAATTTTTAGGGCAGATGGTTATCAATTTGAGAATGTAAACCTGGTTAAATAAGTAGAAAAGTGGACTTAAATGTTAGAGGGATATCATAAACCACAATGTGCTGCTTTTAACAAGTTAAAAGATACAGCACCAGTAAGTTAGTTGTATGTATCTAATTCATTATATGGAAGTGAAACTTGAACATCCAATTGTTGCAATATAAAGGCATTAAAAATGTTTCATTTGAGAATGCTTCATAAACTTTTAAAAATACAATGGCAAGATCATAAAACCAATATAATATGTTTGTCAGCTTGCTGGATGTGATACTATTGAGTTCACTACAGTAAAATCACACCCTACTTGATTGAAGAGGTAAAATGAATGAACAATGGAAGACTTCCTAAAAGAGTGTTCTATGGTAAACTTGAGCATAATTTTTATGAGAAAGATGACACCAACTACAATAAAAAGACTATCTTAAAAACATTCTAAAGAACTGTGATGTCAATTGTTCCCATTAGTAAGATGCAGCAGAGAAAAGAATTCATTGAAGAGATACATTAGACATGGTGTTGAAGTATTTCAGGGCAAGAAAGCTTTCTGCTGAAGAAATTAAAAGACAGCATCATAAATATCAAGTAAATAGGAAAATGGAGAAGCATATTCGATTTGTCAACATATTTCTGTTTCACAGATTGGTGTGTATAGTCATCCCAAAACTTATCTCAAGAGTAATTTGTTCCCTCGCTTTCTCTCCTTTCTTCTTCTTTTTAATTAAGTTTATGACCATACTTGTTTATGAGTGACTATATTATTTGTTAATACTCATTATGTGAAAAGATAAATAATACTTAGAAAATCATAAACCTCTCAAATCTGATATTTATCTAGTTTGATGAGTAAAATTTTCTCTCTTTTTCTCTACAGAGGAAAAATGGAAAGGTTTTTTTGTTTTGTAGTGAATGCTTTAAAATTGTTTTAACTACTTATACATGTGTGTGTGTGTGTGTACTAAACACAATCTAACAAAATAAACAGTTTCATTGCTCAGATTAATTTTCACTTTAGTTTAATCAGGAATACTAAAGATATAAATAATTATTATAAACATCACAACAGATCTACAGTTTCTTATAAGTATGTTCATGCAATAAATCTTATTTTTAAAATATAAAAATAAATAATCAAAAAGTTTGAAATTATCATGGTCTATAGATTTCAAGCTCCAGACTTATCCATTCTATCATTGCACCAAACCACGCAAAACATTTGTAAAATGTTAATTTGTCATTCCATGGTCCTATACTATCACTTGTCTTTAAAATTTGGTATATTAAATATATATATAAGATTGAGCTAATTACAGTTTTCATCAAATCTTAGACTACACACACAGAAATTAGCACAGCTTAATATAAATATAATTAAGAAGTGAAAACTCTCCTTCAGGTTAGGGATATAAAAATTGAATGAATCCATCTGTTCTATGAAGTTTTGATGCTTATAAACTTATCCCTGCCAACGTTGGTGGAAAATTAGAGTGAATTTAATAAAACATAGCCTTAATAATTATTAAAGTAATAATCAATTATCCAAAGATGGAGATAAAATTTCACTTTTAATAAATTTTGTTTTAATAATCAAGAAGTTTAAAATGTAAATGTGAAATTAGCGTAGTTTAATCTATATATAATTAGAAAGAACAAGCTACTCTTTGTAGTCTATGAATCAATAACTGTATATTAATAAAAGGCCAAAAATATAATGGTTCCATCTATTCTTTAAGCTTTTGCTATTTATAAGTTTATCCTTGCCACATAAGTGGAACCATTCTTTTTAATTACATATTCATTACGCTATGTTTATTTGATGTTTTATATTTATTAATTTCTATTTGATACTAAAAATAGATTTATCAAAAGTGAGATTACTTCCATCCTTGGGTAATTTATTATTACTTCAATAATTATTAAGGTCATGTTTTCATCTGGCTAAAATTTTATGTTTGCTTTGATTTTCTACCAGTGTTGTTAACGGTAAGCTTATACACACGAAAAGCTTAATGAAGAAGTGCATTCTTTCTATTCTAGCCCTTTTATTAAAATAGTGTTAATTATTCATAGCCTAAAGAACAGTGGTTTATTCCACTTAATTATGTAAGGTATGCTTATTTATTAACTTCTATTCAAGGTTTATCAATAATGAGATTCTACCTCCATTTTTAATGCTATGTTTTCATTGGCTGGACATTCAAGTTCAATCTGATTTTCCAAGAATGTGACAAGGAAAGCTTAAAAATATTGAAATCTTAAAGAATAGATGATTCTATTATTGACTCTTTGTTAATATACAGAGTTCTATTTAATCTCAGCCTGAAGTTGAGTGATTTTTTTCTCATAAGTACATATATACAAGTACACATATATTTGTAATATGGATTATTTACAGTGCTAAATATATGTTGGGTCTAACTCTCATGTAACTGTATAAATGATTGAAATAACCTCTAGCCATAGTGTAAGTCAATGCTTATCAGTAAAAGAGTGCACACTTTTTTAACATTTCCTCCTTCATATATATTAATATAGTTGCATGAGAGTTAATCTTGACACATTCTGTAAAGGTAACTGTAAATAATCTACATTACATATTTATATAAGTTGTTATTGTTATTACAAAATTTAGCAATGAGAGAAATCTAAGAATTATCATTTAAAAATATCAATCAATTTTGAATGCTTAGAAAAAAAATTGAGTGATTTAAAAATTCATTCCTCCAAGCCTAAGTATCCTCCACATATATGAAGAAGAAAATGATAAACGAACAAATTATTTTATTGATAAGCATTGACGTGCCCTATGGTTAACGGACATTTGAATTATCTATATAGTTGCATAAATGTAAGTCTCAATATTTGCTTATATCTGTTAAATATATTTTTAATGGGTATTTACATAAAAATACTTATAAATTGTAGTTAAACGCCTATTATTATATTAAGTAATAAGTTTACTAAGGCTATATCCTTAGGGTTAAGCCGAATCTGATAGAGAAGTCCCTACCATTCGTATTGTTCAAAGGACAGCTTCTCTTTTAATCGTTACCAGTACTCGAGATCTAATTATAAAAAAAGTACTTATTAAGTGGAGTTTCTCATTTATAATTATTTAATCAAAAGGCTGTTTACTTACGACAATATTCAATCAGGCTTAAATGCCCAAAACTAATCCCCAAAGCCCTGACCATGGTTTCGTGCTTTGGCACTCCTCAGAGAGGTGTCAGCGTAGGTTCAGACACTAGATCTAAAAATACCAACTCAAGGCCTTTTAGTGTCTGAACCTACCCTGACACCTCTCTGAGGAGCGCCAAAGTATGAAACCATGGTCAAGGGTTTGGGGAGGGGTTCCTGACAGAGATTTTTAAGTGCTGGCTCTGGCTAAGCATTTATCATAAAGCTTGTAGAGGAATTGGCAATCCTCACTGTTTATAACTTACAAGCTTAAGAGATAGGCCATGTGATCTATGACTCTTATTTTGACAAAGTATTGTAGTTTTCATAGAAAGGTGTAAGATATCAAAGCAAAGCATACTTCAATTTAATAAACTCTCCACTGATAGGTTAAATATTATAATATTTTTAATGGATGTTTAGATAGAGGGTTTATTATAATAAGTAAGAAAACTAAAAAGTGTGCTGAGCTTTGTCTATATTAAATATAGAGTGGCACTCAAAAGGGAATTATCTTTTTGATTGCAATAATCTGACAATTTTACTTTCTCTCTCTTCTTTGCACTGGGCAGTTAATCTTGACTGGATATTGTCCTAAGTAAAGAACTTTCTGATTAAATAATTATAAATGGAAAATTCCATGCATTAAATATTTCCATATATATAATGAAAAGTATATAATGTTAAATAGATCGTCTAAAGAGTAATGCTATTCTAATAAATGAAACATACTCCCTCTAGTCATTGTCAGACGACTAGACAATCTATTTAAGGTTATATATATACACACACACTGATAAAGAATCAAAGAGATTATATCCATATAAACAGAGCAACTTTTTTGCTTTTGATATTGAAACAGTAAGATTCGAATTCGAATCATAAGTTTCATCTTTTTCTATCATCTCTCACCCACCACCTTTATCCTACCTAAATTTAAACTTTTTGGTATCAAATTGTGTGTGTAGCAATATTAAAAATATATAAATATCTGTAAAATTCACCGTAAATGCACACATACTTCGATAACAAATTTAAAACAATAAATAAAAATATTTGATATTATTTTATATTTCTCTTTTAGTTATATAATGTTTATATAACTTTAACTATTTATTTTAAATTGTAAACTTCATTCATTTATTGCTAGTTTTAAAAATCGGTTGTTTTACAATAGCGTGTTGAAACCGCCGGAGGGTGGGCTCGGTTTGTAAACAAAGATAAATATAATGTTGCCGGGGCCGGGTTTCTTTTCTTTTTTTTTGTTGGCTTTGGTTTTTTTATGTTTATCACATTTATAAAAGTAATATCAAATCAAATTTTTTGTTTAAACACGATCAAAACAAAAAAAAATAAACAAATGCATAAACAAAAAAATTACAAATAAATGAATTTACAAAAAAAAAGTACTTCATTTTTTTGGCTTTTGATTCTTTTTTTCATTATTTATATTTTCAAAGGGGACGGGTTGTTTTTTTTTTTTTTTTACTGTCTACATATTTTTTTGTTTTTTTTTTTTTTTTTTTGGTTGTTGTTGTTTATCACATTTAAAATAAAAGTACGGTGGCTATCAAATCTATTTTGGCTACCCCAAACAAAAAAAAAAACCAAAACCAAAAAAAAAAAAAAAACAGATCGATTAAAACCAATGATTTTTAAAAAGTAGTTAACCGATTTTTTGTTTGTTTTGATTTAATTCTCATTAAACCCTTTTCTATTTTTGGTTCGGTATTGTACAACAAACAAAAAATCAGCCGATTCAACTACTTTTTTTTTTTCGGTTTGTTTTTATTTTGATAAATAAATCTATTGTCCATTTAACGGTAACATTTACAATCCAAAGTCCAACTTTGGGAGAGAGTGTTTGCAATTGCTAACAGAACGGAACGCCAACAACTCGAAGATTGACCAAGTTTTGACGGTAATTCCCCCTCAAAAAACATCAATCTATACAGCAATTAAAAGCAACTTTTTGGGCTCTTCAGGCAAAAAAAAATAAAATAAAATAAAAAACACAGCAGGCATGCAGCTTCAAGGTGTTTTGTTTGATAAACCACCGCCGGTTCCAGCAGTCAGAGAAGAATCCTTGTTCTTTCTTTGACATTCGGCAAAACAAGTTGTCCTATTTTTTCAGCTATTCAATTAATCAGCTCGCAGTTGTTGTTGCATGAAATGTGACTTAGAGCATGATTTGATGGGAAGCGCACTTTTAACTACACTTGGCCCATTTTTTCAGCAGGAAATGGGGGCTAGGGAAGCATGAGATTCTGCTGATAATTGTTAGTAGACCTTCCTAAAACATGCGAGATAGAGGGGGAGGTGGTCTTAATGAATATTAAAATAGTTTTGACAATCATAATTCCAGCCACCCTCAGACAATACTGTAAACAAAGGTGAAATATGATCGCTAGTCCGAAATGCTTAGCCCGAATCTGAGCTGTAAGCTGACACGATAGCTTCTGCGGCAAGATTGGCTAAAGGTTCATGTTTCTGTGCATTAGCATAGAAATAAACACAGTCAGCCGGTACCCTCCCCTGTATCAACGGACTATTTCTAGGCTTACGCGTTAGAAATAGAACGTTCGATAGCGGCAGAGGCGGCCACCTAAACGGCATATTTCTGTGCGCTAGCATAGAAATAATGCCCTCGGTGGTTTCAACATGCTATTGTAAAACAACCATAAAATCTTATTTTAAATAATAATTTTGAAATTCCATTCTTATTTAAAGAAAAGTAAAAATAAATTATAAATCCCTTTTGTACTTGAAATTTGGCAAGTCATGGCCAACGAGAGATAATAGATTAATTAGAAAAATTCCCCAAAAGTTTTAATTACTAAAATGTTGAAAAAGTAAAATAAACCTAAACAATAAGAATGTAGCTTTCTAAATTAATTTAAAATCTAAAACTCTGGCTAATGCATTGATTCTCCTCGGAGCAAATTAATGGAGCTAAAAATAAAATAGAATGAAATTGAAATATAAGATAAAGAAAGAGAGAAGGACATTTTTGATTTTTAAGAACTATTAATTAGACTTTGTGTTGTGCTCTTGCTTGGTTGAGAGAATCTTAAATTAATTCGTCCATTATAAGATGACCGAGTAGAAAGCGCCCAGACTATTCTCCCCCCCCAGAGATGGTCAATCAGATGCCCGAACCTCCACATGTGCCCTTCACAAATTAAATGCTGCTATTGAAATGAATCCATAACCTGAGTGTAGGAAAGAACTGCTGCTGCTTAAACTAACAAACAATTTGCAACTTACCATGGAACATGAAAAGCTCCTTATCAAACAGGTACCAGTACCCAAGGCCTCTAGAGTACTCTAAATTCTATTCAAGCTATAGCTCACTCTATATAAATTTACACTGATAAATTTAAATGTTAATATATTCTGTAAATTCTTTTAATAATCTTGTTTACCTAACTCTGTCTACTTCTTGGGTGCATATTTCTACTTTTACATTTTTTTATTATTTAATAATAGCATGCCAATAAGATTTCCGACTGGGCCTCGCCAAATTTTAAATATAAATTCTAATTAAAACGGCTGCCATCTTGTGCGACAACCAAATAGTAAATTTCTTTTATATACTTATGTTGGCTGATTAGCTCGGAAATCACCATAATCCCTAAATAGATAAATGCATGACTACATGAAATAATGGATGTGTGTCCTATAAATCCTATGATTAATGTTTATTTATATTAGACTATTTTGTTTCAGTGGTTTTCATATTAATCGACACGCATTCATTGCTTCACTTATTGTATATGCAGGAGTCTACTACATAGCAAGTGGCGGACATATTAGTTCTTAGAGTAACCACCCTAACTTACAATTACCTTTTAAACTTGCTTTTAATTTTAAATAATAAAGTTATTATTTTGATAAATCCATTAAGTGCATTTCTTTGAGAGCAAAATAAGTTATTTATTAAATGTTGGTAATGTAAGACCGAGTCATAAATTTTATATTAAATCTTAACAGTATATTACGTTAGTTAGACATGTGTTACAGTTTAGAGATGCGATAATCCATCTTCAAGCCTTGGAGATTCCGAATCATACAGTATTTACTGAATCCTAGTCGTCCTACACAAGTGGACATAATGAATGTTCTCGTAGGGCTTGATGCCCATCACGCAGTCAGGGAGTAATTGTGGCACAGACCCTTTACACCTGATGATGCTTATGTGACCTCCTTACCTTTGGGCCTATGGCAAATGCCAGCCCGTTGTTTTAAATTCATCCATTGGCTCCACAGTTTTAATGTACTGCTACATTTGCATCGCAGTTCTAAATGTACCACATGTTTCTTTATTATTAATTTTATTATTCCCAGTATGATTCTGTCTCTGCATTATATGATATAAATTCGCTCTCAAATCAATGTTTGCCCAAAATTAAATCCTTATAAATATCTTATTTAATTAAATAAAATATATGTCCGCTGCTATTATAATTTTCTAATTTAGACTTGAGCATTGCAAAGATACTAAATCCCCGAAGACATTATCTTGAAATACTTGCTCAAGAATTCAGGTAGCTAGATTACATCAGTCAAATAATTGTACTTCATTGTAACTATAAAACAGTATCGGAAGAATAATACCGCTACTAGAATTTTAATATAATAATGTCTTAGTTAAATAAATTTTAGTATGAAATGTTATAATTAAATAATTTCAAACCATAAGTCTGCCATCATATATTTATTTGTTCGACACACATTCAATGTAATATCTCCTCGATTATTTAAAATATAAATGTCTAGATTTAATATTATCTATCTAACTCAAAAATAAAGTCTATGAGTCTCTCGCATCTCCCTGATCCCCATGCCTAAAGAAATGTTTACTAATGTAGCATCAGATGCGTTGTTTCATAGTGTATTGTGGAACCGATAAACCATGTTTGAACTCAGTATTGCTGGTAGCTTCACCACCTATGATGCTGCTCTTCTGTGTGGTGGTCGAATTCTGCACTATGTTAATAAAGCATACGAATCTGACCGTTACAATATTTCCAGGAAACCATTAATAACTAATTAGAATCTTGAGGCTAAACAAGTTTTTATCTGTTAACCTATAGAGTTGCAAAGTATCAACAGTATTTTAGTACTATAATGTTCAAAAATATGGTTCAAAATAGATATAAATCATCAATACAAGTAAAAATTACAGAAATATGCATACATATACATAATCTACCATATATATATGAATATTGGTTTCCAAAATGTCTAGCTATAAATAAGCAATAAAAAGCACTTGATTTTCATAGGTGATATATTGTCATTGACATTTATGTTAATTATAGTCTGTCAAGTACTGACTTCCAGTATCAACATGTTTAAAAATTATCCATTCTCTTATTTTACTCATGGCATGAAGCTCTTGCAAATGTACATTAATGGCTTTCATTATTTCATCCATCTATTTCATGTAAACGATTACTAAGTATTTTCCCATGAATCATCAGCTCTTGTAACTTATCCAAAATATGATTTTTCTTAATAATTTGTTTTTCAGCAAGTAATAATTTTAATTTTTGTTTTTATTATTGATTCAATTTATTCTTTTGCTATTCCAAATAAATAGAAACAAGTTTCTCAATCACCATACTCAAAAACATCTATTTTCTTTATTACATTTACACATTGTCATTAAGAAAGATAATATTCAATATTTCTCTATTTCTTTTTGTTGATATTGTTGTTGTTGTTGTGACAACTCTAGTTTTGATTATTGGAGTTAATTAACCAAACACATTACTATCTATTATAATTATACACTAGATTCTTTATAATAGCCATTATCATTTCATATTTCAGATACCAGAAATATAAAAATCATTCACTACTCCTGTTTTTCCATTTTATTTTTATCTCCATAATTTTTACAAATAGCCAGTATTTTACCTTTTCTTTTCACTTTAGAAGCTTCCAACTTTTCTTCAGTTTTAACATCAATGTAATTGTTATCCACATATAAAAAATTGTTTAACCTTCCATATATGCTCATTATTGGAAATATTCACTATACATTAATCAGGTATAATGAGAGACTACAATCTTGTAAAATGTCATGTAATCATTATATAAAATAAACCCCATCTGCTCATCTGTGAAAGAGAGGATGAGACCTTTGAACATCTTATCAACAACTGCCAAGGTCTTTGGAAATCTAAACAATTGATTTACAATAAGACAAAAATGAACTATTACACCATCATTTCTATAAAGCAAAGCATCAAGACCAAACAATTTGCAATCATAAGATTATCCATGTTTTTAACGATGGCACTATGGTTAACCAGATGCCATAAGGTTTTCACCCTCCCACAACAAAATGAAGAGACCTTTTTCACCAACAAACTAACTGAACTTAGGAAAAGGGATCAAATCCTCACTCCAATAAACAGATACAAGGATACATGGAACATTATCAATAATTAGAATACAAAACTCGTAGTTAGATGATATACCAATTTCAAAATCTTAGAAAAAACAAGACACAACTAATATGAAAAACAAAGAACTCTTCACCCAGAATCACCAACACACTATAGTCTAATAATGTATTAAAACCTTAAATAAATAATTTGGGAGGGGGGGAACAAGTATTGAAGGAAAAAATAAGTCTTGAAGAAAAAAATTAAAATGTTCTGATATTCCAAATTTTCCTAGATATTTCAATGATTTGAAATGATCTTAAAAAACAGATGATAGATATTAAAAAAAAAAATATTATAATAGTTTCATTTCTGTTTTACTGATTATTCCAAGATGCTTTATAGTAACTAAGATAGCTTGAGTATCAAAAGTAGTGTACTTAATTCTATTTCATACTCCATGGTGAGCTGTAACCTATTTCATACTATTGCAAGCAAAATCTTGTTATCATGTGAAATTAGGACAATCTATATTGGATTAAATAATCTTAAAAATTTCATTTTTTGAAAGAGGAATGTAAAACTCATACAATCTTTGGGTAAATAAATTTCTGTATACAGTTGTAATAATAACTTTTACCACTTCATTTCTGATTTCTATAAATAATTTCATTGACTTCCATTTATTTTACTATATAAATGTGTAAGCTATTAATCTCATGCTGTAATAATTATTATGTCACCGAGCTTAAGACTTAGGTTTGAATCTGGGTGGAGTTTGTTATATTTTCAGATGGTGACGACTTCTGAAGTTTTATTTTTTTTTTAAGTAGTTAAGTATGCTGAACCAATTACAAATTCCATTATTGGTTGATAAATAAGATATCCAGCTATTCTTAACTAGATGATAAATAAAAAGAATAAAGATAAGACCTTCTTCAAACAAACATTGATTAGCCTAGTGAGTAATATTTCCTATTTCATTATTCTGAGGACGAATACTGGAAAGATCTTTACCTTACTAAGCTGGTTGGTGGTTTATTCCTTTAACTATATAAAAGATATTCATACACTTTAATGATAATAACGGCTCATATAATATAGCTTTAAATTTGAAATGACAACTAAATTATAATAGGAAACTATTACAAAGAATGATCAAATGTTCTTGCTAGTTCATAGTCCTTTGTTGCTTAATTATATTCTATCTTCAGACAAGCTATTTAAAACATCTATGCATATATAAAATAGTTTATTATTATTTGCTACTCTGATATAGATAGTTTGGCATTCTCTATTTTGTAATTTTCATCAATTTTTATCAAATAAAAAAAAAGTTGTATATATAAAATTTTAATAAAAATTGTTAAAAATAATTTTAAAAATTCTTATTTAAATTTCTATTTTCAAATTTAAAATTAATTAATTACAAAATAAATTTAACAGACCATTTAAAGGTTTTTTTTAAAAAAAGAAAAAAAATTTAAATCTTTAATCAGCAGCAATGAAAACTCTTTTTCTCCTCCTTTCAAATTTATTTTAAAGAAAGAATAATATTGGAGAATAATTTAATTTTTTAATTAAAGTGAAAATATGATTATTTTTTATTACTAACAATAAAAATATTTTTAATGCAATCATTTCTTTTTGAAAATTAAATTAAATATCCTTTCATAAAAAAAATAAATGAAATTAGAAATGCTTAAAATTTAGCTATTTTACATATATTTTTTAAATATATAAATAATCTCTTTTTAAATAAAATAATTCCGACTTTATTTACAATTCAACTACTTTCTTATTCAATTGTCTACCAATATAGCTAAAGATAAACAAAAACTAGTGTGTGTGTGTGATATTATGTGCTTACCACTCAACAAAGTATGGAGAGATGTACAGTGGGAATAACAAAAAGGAATCAAAAGCAAAATATTTGGGAGATAAAACAGATATCATTAATATCAATGAAAAAATTAAGATTGTGAAATGAGATTTGATTGGGCATATTGCTAGAAGAGTCTTAAAGTGGATTCCAAGAGATTGTAAAAGATCTAGAAAAAAACCACATGTAAAATGAACATATGAAATAACAAAGGTTTTTAGTATGACATGGAGAAAAGAGGCTATAGAGAAATTTGATTAAATTAAGAGATTTTCATCCACCATTGGAATGATAATAGTTGAAAATGATGATAATGATCTCTGTAAGTCAACTATTTGCTTCTTCTGATGTTGCAAACCTGACAAAAAAGAGAATAATATCACTCAAAATGTTGTGGTATACTAGCCTATGTAAATGTACTTGAAAAAAGTTCTAAAAATGAATTTTTTTTTTAATAATTAAATTAGATTATGAAAATAGCCAATGTAACAAAATGCCACCATCTCAAACATTTTGTGTAAATGAACTATACCTTTAAAAACAATTAGTATTAATCCTCTTTCCCACTGAATATGTCTATTTTCTAGATATAATTGTCTCCACAATTTGCAAAAGGATGAAGAGCATAATATATATATATAAAAAAGATAATATTACTGAAGAACCACTAAAAATTATAACTAAGAATAATTTAATTATTATTACTGTTTAAATTCATATAAATACAAATTAATTGTTAGTTATCATTTTGAAGATGTATATCTGTGTTGATTTTTATTGATATTATTTAAGTGTTGACAGCTTCCATGTAATTATAAATATAGCATATATATAATTTTAATAACACAGCAATTACATATAAAATAGGGGGTAATATTAATTATAGTGATTGTATACAGTAACTATATTTACAACAATTTTATTTGACAATTTAAAAAAATCATTACTTACTAAAAAAAATCTTTTTGGCATCTCATGTCTCAATTTAAAATATGATCTTACAACGATTAGAATATTTGTAAGATCACTGTTATCAATGTTCTGTTTATAAAAGCAAGTCTACTTATATCAACACTTTATATGCGAAGGTAAAATATGTTTTGAGACAATCCAAGATATTTGGCAAGATTATTCTCTATCTCCTCTACTATTTCAATCTCTTGTGCAAAGTTCCTTAAATTGGAATATGTCCAAATATAATAAAATACTATAAATAAAATAATTAAATGATTTAGTTGTAAAACTATGATGTGAACATAATTGCTTATAATGAATTAAGGCTCATAATTGTCTTACAAGAAATAATGACTCCTGACAATATTGCTATTGGTTTTTTTTAATCTGTAGTCCAAAGAAAAAAAAGAGTACTAAAAATATTATGTTATTCAAACTTAAATTAGTTTGAATTTAGCTTGTGTGGTTTAAATTTTATGTCCCTTTCTGATTTCGCAGTATTTCATATCACTTGTAGTCTGAATGATTGCAAATTGTTTTCATCTTTTCAAATGACAGGATTTTTTCATACTTTTTAAAACAAATATTAAAAAATGTATTGTAACTAATGGCAACAATAATAAAAAGCAAATTTATTATATTCATTAATTTTAACAAAGCAATAAATTAAATCCAGTTAAATAAAAGTAATTAATTTTTTTCATTTTTGTGATTTTATGGCTACAGTTTTCTAATTTTTTTTTACACAAACATTTTAATACATAATATAAATAATGCTTACAATAAAAAATAAAATTTGAAATAAAATTTGAGTAGTATGACATACAGCTTGTAGTATTTACATGATTAACCGTGTTGTAACCATTACAGGTTAAAGATAAAATATTAAAAAAAAAGAGCGAAATTGTTTTTGGTGAAATCAAAGTTTAATTTTTCTATTGTTGGAAGGTGTAAAGATAAAATAAATATCATAAGTTTGCAGATAAAATCAAGATATAAATAAATTAAGATAAAATATATATTAAAATTGTCTTTCAATTAAGTTTTAAAAAACCTATGTCGTAAAATATTTAAATATATATGTTTCATAATGTAGGCTTATATGTAAACATCAATTTAAAAAAAGATAATTGACAAGATTACCAAAATAATTATTAAATTATGAGCAATATATTTATCAAATAACACTGATTGTATGGGCAATAGACTTAATATAAGTAGAAATGTTATTTGAAGTCAGATTATTCCAGTTCAGATATATACCAGATTATTCATATGATTCTAGTATCACCATTCTAAAGTTGCAGAATGGAAAGCATAGGGAAGAAGAGGATCAAATCTTCAGCAATTGGGGAGATGAATTCAAAGTGATCCACAAAATAGTTGCTAATTATATCAGATTGAATTATAATTATAAACATGTTATATCTCAAGTTAGTGAATTAAACTGTATCATGATTGACTAATATTCACTTTTTTGAATTGTAATTTTCTCTCAATCGTGTATCCTTATAATCAGTGTAAAAAAATAACATCCAGTTAAGTCTCCAAATGCCTCAAAAGTAATCATCATTGACTACTAAATTATGAGTTTGGAAAACAATTGACTGCCTGCCACAAAATACTGAAAACTGAAGAAGTAAAACACTAGAATAAATACTATGACCCCTCTCCTTGCAGTAAAACAAACTTTGAAGTACAAGATCACCAACTTTAAAAATACATAATAAATTTAAGAATCCTATCAAAACCTACAAAATGCACAAACTGCAGATATAAACTGTGGATGAGAATTATAATTTTATAAAATCTAAAAATGATATTATTTAACTCTATTAACTTCTAATATTTTTTTCCCCATAACTTCAATATTTATATTTTGTTTCTAAATATAATATTTATAAATTGTTTTTAAGTATATGCTAGAAATACATATTGATTTGATATATAAATCAAGTGTAGCACACATACCTCACTTATAATTATTTGGAAACTTAAATAGTTAGCTGATTTAACTATTCTTTCTTGTTGAATAATTCATGAACATAGGGACTATTTTACTTATTATTATTAACTAATATATATATATAGAGAGAGAGATTTTCTGTGAAACTAATTTTAATTTTTTTGATAAGTGTTTGTGTAAATTACATATCAATTTATTCAATCACAGCCCAGGTCATCTATATTTCATTATCAGCATATGAGAAAATAGTAGACATAACTATTTGTCTATTCCTAATAATTTGTTATATATGTGTAAATAATTTAATAAAATCAACACATATGTTTAATTTATTACATACTAACTAGCATCTCGTCATGTTACTGATTGCATATTTGGTAAATATTAAATTTCGTTAAAGCAAATCCCTCTGCCAAATACAGTTTTTATTCTCTAAAATTATATTCTATGGTCTGGTCATCTTAATCAGAGAATTACACTCTTAAAGATTGCAAAATAACCTAGAAAATGCAATCAATGGATTGATATTGGATGGATATAAAAGAATGATGGTGTCAGTTCATTTAGGAGTGATAGTGGTATCCTCATAACACAATTGAAGATACGCTAAAAAAAAAGCAAAAGCTGAACTTTACCATAGAAGACTTTATATACATATTATAAAACTGCTACTTACAAATCTGGAATATTGAATTATGTCCTGCGAAATAGATTTTAGATTGCACACAAAAATTTCAGATACATCATATAATATACCGATTGCATTTTCAGGAAATTAAATATATCCTACATTAATATTTAAATGCCCACCATAGTCATAATTATCATTATTAGCAACTTCATAACATTACATATCTAGAACACTAATGTGTGCTCATATATATATATATATATATATATAGGTGAATCGAGGTACAGTATTGAAAAAAGATTAAAGGAGCATGAATTGTTATACAAGTGTGTGAAAAGTAAAAATAATAATGATTTAATGACTGATTCAGTTTTCTTGAATCATGAAAGAACATGTAAATATAAATTTAAATTTAATATTAAAAGTGTTAAGATTCTTTATGAAGAGAGAAACCATAATAAAGAAAAATTAAAGAGGCAATTTTAATAAATAGAAATAAAATGAATATGATTGACAAGCTCTTATATTAAAATTCATTATTCATGGGATTTCAGTTGATGTTTGCTTTTATGTTTTTTGAATTTAACAGCAATTGAGGACAGTTAAGGAATTAACCAAAAGTACTTCTGCTGATTGAAAGACTATATATAATACTTAATTACCATTATATTTATTTTATATATATATATATTAAACTGGGTCTCCCAGAATTAACTCTCTTCTTTCTGAATTTAAATACTTTTAACATAACTATAATATATTTTGGAGTCTAAACTTTAATAAGTTTTAATATTTACCTTAATATCTCTAAGCTTATTATCATGTTTAATACATAACTTCTTGATAATTATTATTTTATATTTTTAATACTATGGGAACAGACTGGCCCTGCAAGAAGAGGGGTAGTATACCATTAATAGATTAACCATCAATGGTACCTATGGCCAGATCAAAAATATGCAAATCATAACCTACAATCACATTCCAGGCCATAGCACTCCTACATCCAAAGCATTTTATTTGTTTTGAATATACAACTCAGGTGCCATCTGATCATATACACTGGCATATTCAGATGACAGGCCACAAATCTAGTATTTGAAATATCCCAAGCTAGCTCATACTCTGCATCAGGGGTCCAGCACATTTATTATTAACATAAAAATAACTATACTCTTAAATTAATTGTGGTGCAGTGACAAGAGAGTAGACCAAATAACAATTAAGCAAACATTATTTATTTATGCACACACATATATTTAACAGAATATTTCAGAATAAATTTTACGTAAGAAAATATAAATGATTACTTTCAGGCTAAAGTTATGATAGTCCTTCATTAAAGTTCATTTCATTTAAAATAAAGTGTCTAGACCATTATTTAAAAGTATATTTACCCAGGTTTTCATTTGTGTGTGTTGTCCATTGTTTCTGATTCCAACCGGTTGGCTTTTTGTTTCTCCATTGATGGCTTCATGGCTTTCCTTCCAGGTTTCTGTCAAACAATGGGAGAGAAAAAGTATGCAGCAGTGTCTATTTACCATATAGGCATTTGTTCCATGTGTTGGTTCCAGGGGAGGACAGTTGATTTTTTGCTGAGAACTAGGAGCATGAAGCCCAAGTGAATATCCTATGGCTGCCTAGCAATGCACGTTGCTAACTTTGCACCTTCTGCATTCTTTAGAAAGAATCCAAATGGATCTGACTGTATAGCAACAATACAAACTGAATCTGAACTGAATAATAATAGCAACTGCAACTTTTTATACTCTTCTGCTCCCATTGTTTTAATTCCTTATGATTATTTTTAATTTTGATTTAACTTAAGTCTGTTTCTAATTATCTTTTACATTGCACAATATTTAATCTTTCTTAGATTAATCTACTATCACTTTTATGAGATAGTTTACAAGTTTTTTTAATTAATTCATTTATCAGTTTTACCTTTTTTTTTAATCAGCCAGTAATTTTTTAAACTAATTATATTTAAAAAAGTTTTCTTTTACCAACTAATTTTTATTCTGATTTTTCATATTTACTTATTTTTATACATTTTATTCTTTCAATTTCTTTTTAATTTATAAAAAGGAGGGGATGAGTTTTACATCTTTTTATTTTAGATTTCCCCCACCTACCCACTCTAAATACTAAAACTTTTCTATTCTATTTTAAAAGAAAAAATATGATGCAATCTTTTGCTTTTGCAAAATTGTTTCTTAAAACAAAAAAAAAAAAACTACTCTAAAACATATTACATTTTTTTCTATTTTCGTTTCTATTAATAATTTATTTTTACATTATAAATATGTAACGCTAGTATATATGTTTGTTTTATAACATATATCTCGCTAGCATTACATTATGGGTAGCTACATCAATCCAACCTTTTACCATTACAATATATAAATTTGAGATTTGGGCTTATCAAATTTTCTACTTTTTTAAATTTAAAATTCTACATTAGATATGGCAATTTTTGCCCATAAGTGCACTCCAGTCAGAAAAAGTCCATAATCCAGGTCATGCACATTTTCAAAATATATACAATAAAATAGTGCTTGATAGAATGTGTTCATTCATTTTTAAATGCTTTTATTTAGCTTACAAATTCTGTTTGCTTGATTGTTTCTCCATGACAAATGTATAACAATGACAATGTAATAAGACATTGAAATATTTTGGGTTATCCAGCCAGTTTTTCAGTTTAACAGCACTAGTGGATCGAATTTCAAAATGCATAATTAGTTCAGTAAATTTTTAGTACTGTGCAATAGATGGCGGTATTTTTTTAAAAATTACTTTCATTGAATATTCACTAAATTACTTTCATTGAATATTCACTAAAAAGCATTTATAGTTAATTAAATGGAAAGAAAAACAAATGAAGGATGAAAGTGTATTTCTTTGTGATTGTTTAAAAATGTTGTCTTCATAAGCAAAAAAAAATCTTGTAAATGATTTTTAACCTTTTAACCGCTAATTTTATCATTAGTTGTATCAGATAAAAATCAAATCTTTTAATTGGCCAACTCACAAACTGAAGACAAAGCCTATTGTTAAAACATATTCGCCTATAATATTAAATTCAACTCAGATACGTTTATAAAAAGTATATAATTAATTTTTAAGGTTGTGAAGACAACGAAAGTTCTTTCAAAAATAAATTGCTATTTATTTATTCTAAGATATTCAATATCGGCAACATAAAAGTTATAATGTAAACAAAAAGATCGACTTTTACGTTATAGAAAAGTAAATATTTCTTTTTATTACAACTTCAATATTTGTACTAAAATCTTCAATATTTTTCGAAAATAATTTTGTTTTTTTATTATTCTCTCTGAAAATTATGTTTAATTTCCATAAATATTATTTAATAATAATTTAAATCGTATTCGAAATGAAAATCTCAGCGTTTTTCTTTATTTTCTTTGATCAGGCAGTTTCTTTGTTCTTTCCAGCCAATCAGAATGTCTTTTTCGGCTGAGAGCATGCTAAGAACCAATCACAAATAATGTTCCTTCTTTGTTTAGGTTTAAATGCGTTTTTTTTCTATTTTTTACTTCTAAAATAAATCGGAAGATGTCACCATCGTACAGAACTTTTAAAAACGAATTCAATACGTATTTAACGAATTTTTTCGTATGAAAACGGGCTGAGTTAGAGTGATTTCAGATGTCGACGAGGAGCCTCGTCGGACGCGGGAAAAGGGTTAATACCCATAAATTTCATTTTAAAAATTAAAAACACAGTGATATTGTTTGCATTCTTAGTTTTTAAATTTGAACATAAATAGTTATAAAAAGTGTTACAAAATATCCCATAAATAAAAAAATAGCAAAAAATATTTTATAAAAATGCTTTTATTTAATTTAAAGAGTAATGCATTAAAAATCAAAAATTATTTTTTGATTTTTAATGCATTACTCCTCAAATTAAATAAAAACATTTTTTATAAGAGTGCAAACAATTTTTTCCCCATAATGTCATTTATTAAATCAAAAAATAGATCCCGAATAATTGATAAAAATTTGGAGTACACCTTTCATTCATTACAATTAAAATTGTACCAGATATGAATTCATTGTTAAAAAATAAATGATAGCAAATATTTCACTAAATTTTGTATTAACATTGTATTTATCTTATTGTTATAATTAAAAAAAAGTAAGTCATATATAATGTGACATTATTTTTAATAAGCTTGTAGTTACAAAAATGTAATACAGAGAGTGTACCAATAGCTCAAACAAGCTCTTAATTAATAAGTGCGGTATGAGAAAATATTTAAAATCTCTATCCAGAACTCTCTCATCTCCAGACCAACTGGTTTCGAGCTTATGGCTCACGTCAGTGGAGAGCTAGAATATTCGGACACTAGACCTAAAATATCAACTCAAAAAACCAGCACTTATTTAATACGTATATTTAAGTAGAAACTCTGAAATTTTTGGCCATGAAAATGTCTTTAAATCCAGCTATCTAACTTAAATAGCTATATGGGATTGAACTAAATTCAGATCTACCATATTTTAATAGCCTCAGCATAGCCAAAGCCTTAAAGGTAAAATTATATTAATTAAAAAAACAAGTCATATATAATGTGTAGTTACAAAAATGTAATACAGAGAGCGTACTTATTAATTAAGAGCTTGTTTGAGCTATTGGTACTCTCTCTGTATTACATTTTTGTAATTACAAACTTATTAAAAGTCATGTCACATTATATGTGACTTGCTTTTTTTTAATTATTATAATTTTACCTTTAAGGCTTTGGCTATGCTGAGGCTATTAAAATATGGTAGATCTGAATCTAGTTCAGTCCCATATAACTATTTAAGTTAGATAGCTGGATTTAAAGACATTTTCATGGCCGAAAATTTCAGAGTTTCTACTTAAATATACATATTAAATAAGTGCTGGTTTTTTAAGTTGATATTTTAGATCTAGTGTCCGAATATTCTAGCTCTCCACTGACGTGAGCCATAAGCTTGAAACCAGTTGGTCTGGAGATGAGAGTGTTCTGAATAGAGATTTTAAATATTTTCTCATACCGCACTTATTAATTAAGAGCTTATTTGAGCTATTGGTACGCTCTCAGTATTATATTATCTTATTGTTGTTTGCAATTATATAATTATATCAAAGTGTAATAACAAATAATGTAATGGTAATGCTAATAATTATAATTCTATTAATTAACCTCCACACACATTCTTTTGAAAACATATGAATATTAACAAAATAAAAGACCCCTAAAATATATTTCATGTTGAACCAACACTCATCAGTTGGTCCAGCTCACTATCTCTCACATATATCTTTATCATATGTATAGTAGTTAACAATAATAAATTGTTACAATTTGATTTACAAGTATCAAACTTGTTCTATCCAAAACTTTGACACAATCCACTCTAGATAAATACAATGATGATTATCACTACTCATTTATTAAATCAGAGATTATCTCTAACGCAGATATATATAAACTTTAAACTCTTATTAAAACTTAATACCTTTGATTTTTTAATTAACACACACGTATATAGTTATTACGATCTTGTAATGATTAAGAAATATTGAAATAATAAATATCAAAATAAACAATTTACATCACTTTTACATTCTTTCATTTTTAACCTCTAAAAATTAAGGCCCTCATCTGCATGAGATAGGTTTGTGTTGGTCGGCCATTAAAAAAGGTTTCCTGCCCTCATTCTATATGATATAAAATAATTATTGTAGCTATTGTATACATGGACTTAAAAATATATGGCTAGACGTGCTTTTCTATATAAAACGATCAATTTTATATATTGTCAAGCATTGGTGGTCGAGAGGTCAGCGATGGCTGCATTACAAGCAGTTGTCTCGGGATAGCGGGTTCGCTTCCCAGCTGATGCTATGATACATGAAGGGAAAAAAAGATCAATTTTTTATATATTAATAACTTAAGTACTATTATTACATCTGCAATAGATGAATGTAAAATAATTATCAGAAATAAAATGGATGGTCTCAACTTATAATCCTGAATGGCGGAGTTAAACATGATTTGATTTTCGATTTTCTGAAGAAATGCCATTAACTAAATAGTACCTAATCTAAGCTTTGATACATCTAATCAAATGAAACACACAACAACAGTCCACATTCAACATTTGTTTTTCTATTTTCATTATCAATCAGTCACGCATTTTAAGGCACCACACTGTTTTACAAGCTTCTCTTCCATTACATCTTTTATTCATACTGTCAATTTTTATTTAAGGTTTCTTCTTTTTTTCTTATTTAATGTTAGTGACAAATTAAATCTAATTATTAGTAATTCGTTTAATTAAAATATTTTCTTTCTTTCCTTTTTTTTATTTATTATTAGCTTTTATCAGCACATAATAAAACAGAGAAGTAGAACGAGATAAATGACGAGAGAAAGATCTTACAAAGTATTAAGGCAGATAATTTCAATCTGAAAAGAGATTATTAATGTAGGTTAAAGGCTTCTTTAAAAATTGTGATTTATTTTTATTAAATAAAATTACCCATATGCTTAACCACTTTTGACCTTCAATAATAAATATTACTTCTACTGACTGGATTCTAATCTCATTAATTATGAGTTTTATAATTTTATTCCTTTTTTTTTTTTTTTTTACATTTAAAAATACAAAGATAATTTTCTAATTATTTTTCATGCTTTTTTCGATTCTGGTAAAATTTGATGAGAACTAGCTTCCACTCTTTTTATAAATGACATTTTAAAAATCATTCTATGCCTAAAAGAATATGATTCAACTTTTCATGCTGAAAAACTGAAAATATACATAGTTGCAAATTCTATATAATATACATT
This sequence comes from Epiperipatus broadwayi, assembly GCA_028023455.1. Lineage (NCBI taxonomy): Eukaryota > Metazoa > Onychophora > Udeonychophora > Euonychophora > Peripatidae > Epiperipatus > Epiperipatus broadwayi. Next base: position 535,420 of record JAQFVV010000111.1, read on the forward strand.
TTTTAACATTTTATACCATGAAATATATTATGGGTAAAGGTCTCTCCGACCATCTATACAAATAAAAGTTCAAAGATCATGCAGAAAGTCATATCTAATTGGCAAGCAAACACACATATGTTTTTTACATGTAAATACATTTCTATAATATAATTTTATTTAAAAATTAAATACATTAAGACATCAATAAAAACAGTTAATTATAAAAAGAAGAATAATGTAGTTATAAAAAAAGACAATGAAGTTATAAATTAAAAGAAGCACATTTATATACATATGTACTGTATCCTAGTTTAGATTGGTATGTTGTCAATGTGACGTTTTTCAGTTTATACTGATTTTTGAAATTAAGCAATTATTTTCTACTTGTAGTAAATAAAATAAATATAGGGGATTTGAACTCAGACTTTCAAGCAATCTTCAACTATCCACAGTATCTCATACTACTGATACACATAACCACACACATGTAGAAAAGATAAATAATTACCAATAAACCAGCACTCATCAGTTGGTCCAGATTATCATCTCCCACACATATATATAATCAGTGCTCAGTAAATTATTAATTTCTTTTTTTTTCATTGGAACTTTTACTGAAGTGTTCATATAAGTTCAATGCTTTTTTTATAAAATATTTACTCCCAGAATGCTCTTTCCATTCATATCTACAAGCCACAAATTTAATGCCTTTAATTCTACATTAATTACGTCCCTACCATGTGGATATAATTTTAGTAGTTTTAGAAAACATAAGTAACACATTATTATATTTTTTCCATTTTTTTTACTTTTCTATGACCTTATAATTCCTTCTTATAGAATTTCAACCTGATTTCAGTATGTGACTTTTTCTTTTGGCAAAACTAAATCAATTATTATATCATATAAACAAAGCATATCTTGTTGAATAATATTTCTATAATGTAATTTTCATTACACCAGTCTTATGCAAGACAGGAATTGATTTCTATCCACTTTTAATACTTTGTAGAGGTATGTAATCATAAACATATGACCAAAGACATGTGAAAAAGATATACGATTCCCATATTTGAAAAAGATATCTTTGGTCATATGCTTATGATTACATCCCTTCATAAGGTGTTAAAAGTAGATAGAAAATAGAAGCCATTCCCTATCTTGCATAAGAATGAGGTAATGAAAAATACACTATAGAAATACTATTCATTAAGTGGAGGATCTTTAGTATCTAATGAATAACTAATAAAAATTATTAAAGTATATCTTTATTTCTTTTAGATTTGAGAAAATTGATAACATCATTAATTATGCACTTCAATGTTTTTTTAAACAAAATTTTATTTTTATATTTGCCTGAAGATTATGGAAGCATTTTAATTATAGTTTACATTGGATTGTTTTTATCATCAAATTAAATTATAATATGTTATTGGAAAAATTCAAATTTTATTTGATCTTTCCAAATATATTCAACACATAGATTTGTACGGAATATAACATTTGGAGTGGCACTATTCTCCTCTCTTCTTCGGATATTATTGGCTTGACCAATGACAATATTAGAGAGATAACTGAAATAGTGATTTTTTTACATACGACTATTGAATTTAAGATATCACTCTTAAGTAATTAGGCTGCCAGAAGATATAATCCATAGAAAATGTTTATATAGTTATGTGTGAGAATTGCTTCACTTTTTTTTTTCTTTTTTAAGGATAAAATTAATAAGTGATTTCCAAACATTATGAATTATCACTTTAAGTTGATTTAAGCAGTTATTTGTCATTATCATGTAAGCAGAGTATTTAGAGAAGTTATATAAGTTTTTAAAAACACAAATTGAATTAATAAGTATGACAAAACAAAAAAAAATATCAACTATTTGGAAGAGTTTCTTAATGCAAATGAACATAAAAAATGCTGTTAAATGCAAATCAAACTATTTAACAACCACATGATAAAACAATCATATGAAACAATTCTATCTACTATAATCATATGATTATTACTATATTTTTTCACCCAGTTAAGGATAAGTGTTATCTTATCGAAATGTCAGTAAATTTATTTTATTTTATCAAACACACTTATTCCTAAAAACATGTTTCATTATATATATATATATATATATGATACACTTTGCAGGTTCACCTGTGTATGATTTTGATTATGAATATACCGATGTTTCAGCTTGATCACATAATCCACCAACTGGGTGATGAATAGAATATTATAAATATGGTTGCAGAGGTGCTATAAAGACTGGTTTACAATAATGTTAAATTTCCTCCAACATAAAAAACAGGTATATAAAATTAAAAAGATAAAAGTCAAAAAATCTCCAGAGTAATATGTTTTTTTAAAAAAATTCTTCCAAATAGGAGAAAATTTGCATGTGTGATCACATTTATTGATACAAGTTAGTCTTTTTAGTATCTTAATAATTTCTCTGATCTTACATGGGTATAGTATGTCACATTTAAATAGGATCCTGTATTAGATAAATCAATACTGTAACCTGAATCCATAGTAGGAAGTGGAAGTGCTGATGATGATGAGGATTGCTTAACTGCATTAGCATGTTCATCTCTTCTGCTGTGATGATTGCTTATACCTGCATAAGAATCTTTACAAATGCCACATGAAATTTCATGAACTCCATGAGCCTCAAGAGGGATTGAATCATTAGGCTTGGTTATGATGCTAATAATTTTTTGACAAGTAAGTAGTAAATGATGTTTTTATATTGTAGCATTTTAGGATAGGTTCAATACCATCTGTAGTTCCTTTTATAGAAGAAACACAAATTCTAATAGTTGTTTCTTTTTATAAACCACAACCATCTTTATAATATTCTATTCATCACGCAGTTGTTGACTTGTGTGGCTGAAATACCAGTATATTCATAATCAAAATCATACACAGATGAATCTGCAAAGTATATCATTTATATCTGTAATTTATGAAAATCTTTGTATCAATATATATATATATATATATGTTATTTACTCTATCTTGAAAGTTTAAATTTTCCCCAATTCAAGCAAAGCTATAATAAGATCTTTGTGATTTAAATTTCATGTATTTCCATATTTTATTTTATTTTTTTCATGTGTCATAGCATCGCTGGGATGTGAACCCACACCCGTCTGCAAACAACTATTTGCTTGCAAGGTGGGTGCGATGACCTCTTGGTTAACAGCGCTTGACATGTATTTCCATATTTATTAAATATCCTGAATAGCAGATAAAAAAGGAATTCATTTTTTCATCTATTTATAATAACTTTGATACTTCATAGTATAATGATTGAGCTAGATTTGCAAACATTGACTGGTAAGTAATTTCTTTTCATAGCTTCTAATTTAGTAATGCATACATTTATTTATATATATATATATAGTGGATTGTTAACTATTTATAAGTTCAAGTTAGTTAAAATGAATAGTTTCATTCTATCTTAGAAATTTAAATTTAGACTAATGTGAATGAAAATGTAATAACATCTCACTTGGTTTAACTCTGGACTTATGCTGCCATAATTTGTTTACATGTCCATTCAATAGTTAAATGACATAAAAAAAAACGGATTTGTTTTTCCACTTGTTTATGATAAACTTTGATAACATTCATTGGTAAGTAATTTCTTTAAATAGATTCCATTTCAATGATATGCATATTTAAATTCTTATATATATTCAATTTCCCCTTCCTCTGGATCCATATTCATTTAGTTCAAAATCATTATGTGGATGCTTCAAATCAATAGATAATACAAATCCCTAAGCATATTACATTAAAAACATATGCTCACATTTATGAATTAAATAATACAGTTTAATTTTAAAATAATATACATCAAACATATCAACAAAAATAATTTATACAAAATAGATTACTATAGTCATAAAAAGGATAGAATAATGATAAATTGAAAAAACTCTCTGTCTATAATCACATCTATTTGAGTATGAGTATGAATAAGTTTTCAATCATTTTCTCCCTCCCTTTTTAAAAATACATTTTCACTTTAACATATAAAGGAAATAGAAATTACTTAAATGGGTTTTCTTACGCAGTTAAAGACTTTTTTAAGATTATTTATATAGCTACTGAATGACTGTTGCTTAAAGTAATATTTGATAATGAAATTTATGAATTAATTTTCTCTAATGCAGATTTATACTTAGGATACAATTAGAGTTAAAAATTATACACATTAAATTAACAACAAAGTAAATAACACAAAACTAGAACAATATAATTATGAAAAAGGTAATATAGTAACAAATGGAGAAAGAGAGAGCACCTTCATATACCTATTCAAATGTAGTTGAATGAATATGTAAATGACTACTTTCAAGGCATTCTTTTTCTTTTTACTACTAAATCATTATTTTATCATGTCGAATTTTTATCATCATTAACTTCATGCTTTATGACTATTTTAAATTTTAAAAAAAATATTTAAAAATTCACACCAGCAATATGACTAGTATAAAATACAGAAATGCTTTCGCTGTGATTACACTCCATAACTGACTGAATGCTATACTGATTAAGGATAAGAAAATGGCTGAAGGATAAGATTTATGATGCCATTCATACAGATAAGTGCATGCAAAAAATTTATAAAATCAAATTTATAAAAATAAAAAAATTATTTAGTTTTTTTGTTTTTTAAACAGCAAAATTCTGAAAGCTCACATGATGAGACTACAGATATATAAAGAACAATTGTATAAATTGGACTTGCATTTTCATCCATTTGATTTTTTTTTTTTTAGCTATTAGTGGTTTAATCAGATTATTTTAGATTTTGCTCTAGTAAAATCTCTCTTCATCATGTAAGAAAACATTTTCAATGTTTAAAATTATTAGACATCTTCAACAAAATAAATTTTATTAAACAAGGCAAAACTCTCCATACAGTAGTGCCACCCTGTGCCAACCAGAGTAATAAATGGATGCCTTGTTTAATAACAATTATGCCTTGTTTAATAACAATTATGTGCTAGTATAAGAGATAGTGATCATGTGATAAAATAAATTTTGATTACAAATTGTAGGGGAAGAAGAAAAAACAAATGAGTTCATAATAAAAGTTATTAATGGGCATATACAAACTAAAAATATTATGAAATAAATACTATATGCAAAAAATTGATGAATACAATTATTCTAAATAGAAAATAAGTACTATTTAAAAACATGTATAAATCTATGAAGATTCCAATCAGGGGATAAATTTGATAGTTGCTTTATCATTCAATTTTTCTATTGCATACATAGGTATAATATGGTTGTCCACAACAACATAATTCAGAGATTGTTAAATTTCACATGTGACTCAGATAAATCCAATAATTATGGGTGATTCTGATTCTGTTGTTGAGACAATAATATATCTAGAAAGATCAAATTCAGTTGGCTTAAACTATAGATCTTAGGTCATTTGAAAGATTTATTAAAGAAATTCTTGGTTTGATGCATAGTTTAGATAGTGAAATGTGATATATCTAATAACTTTTACAATATTTCTGTGAAGCAACTTGTTTTCTAATATCTAATAAAGAAATATGTGAAGGAAAGGTGAACCACTGTAAAAGAGTAAACATGAGTGTGAGAATAATATTTAATTCTGCACTAGAAGTCTAAATAATGACACTTTTTCTCCATATATATCACAGTATTGACCACTAAAACATGTTAATACTAATGAAACTAATTTTAGTATATTTTAATCATATTCTCAAAAAAATAAAATAAGTTTTCCAAAAAGATTGTTCCTAAAAACAATTTTATATTTAACTTCTGACAGATAAAAAAATTGTTAAGTTATAGATCAATACATCTACTATTGCAGAAAGTAATATTCATTTTGTGATTTGTTTCCAAATTGTTTAAATGAATTAAACACACCATTTTTGTAGGATTAAGAAAAAAAACTCTTAAAAAAAAAAAAATTAAACTTTTTATATTCTTAATAAAAAAAACTTTTTTATCAGGTTGAGTGGTTGTAGCATATCAAATGCTTGCAGCAGCTGATTGATTGAAATTTTGTTTTTCTTTTTAAATTGCGCGAAAACTGTAAGCATGACATCAACAGAAATCTGGGCGTTCATTGCTGCTTAAATCCCTCTTTGAAATGGTGTATCACAAGTTAAAATTGAATACAATTTGAATTTTTTATTCATATTTTTATTAATAGGTGCATTTATTTATTTTTTTCTGGTCAGTTTACTAGATTACATGAAGATGACAAAGACTGAATTGCTTTATCAGCTAGACTCATTATTAAAATAGATTAAAAATATGCTGATGATTCGCATTTCAAGGTCTTCAATGCGATAAAAACATGATCGCAGAATATCGGTTGTAAGTATTCAATTTTAGTTTTTTTAATTATTTGAATAGCATTTTAATTTTTATTTTATTTTAATTATTTGATAAATGGAATAATTTATTAATGTGTTTGCATTTATACTAATGTGTATGTGTAGTATATAAATTATATAATATTAAATCATTTATGCTCTTTATTATACAGTATATAAATTTGTATTCCAATATAACAAAAGTGATTTATGTACAATGTAATTTTTGGTCTCTGATCCAAGTTTGAGGCAACCTTATTTTATAGACATAATGATTCTCAAAAGGTAATGAATGTGTTTATATTTGTATTAGTATATTTGTGTTCACACTTTCATGTTTGTGTAACAAGTAATGATTTACAAATATAGAACAGTGCAATGTAAATTTTAAGACTGATTATCAGATGTACAGAAAGGTTGCAGTTGATAAAGCAATCACAAAATTTACTGAGCATAGTACCATGTGAAAATATAAACTCTTAAAACCAATAAAAAGAGATTTCAAATGGTGTGTGTGTGGTGATAGCCACAATGGTTATGTATATACCACATGAAATTGTATGCAGGCAAAGAATCAAATTCTGATTCTTGCCTATGCCTTGATACTCGTGCTGTGGAGTCAGTAGTTTTGCCACAACTTGCATCACATTATTTTCAAGTCTATAGCTAGCAAATGAGCTATATGCAAATAAATTATATCTCTGGGGGACAATAAAAATAACAAGATAGCATCATCACTGGTGTGCATAAAGAATATAAACATCACTGGTGTACACAAAAAATATAAAATGAAGAAATGAAACTCATTTCATCATTGTTACAGAGAGGAGCCTACAATTTCTAGTTTTAGATAGACAAAAGGCAATTGCTATGATGACAAATGCATATCTATCTTCTGAAAAGATTTGTTTTGTATTTTTTATTAGGATGAATCTTTTTCTTATAGATGCTTTTAAGATTTGTTAACTTTTGGGGTACAAGATAAAAATGAATAGTAATCAAGATAAAAATGAAGAATTCTTATGCGACTAGTTTTGGTGATTCTGAAGCTATGAATTATTTATTATAAATGGTTTGAATGAGAATTTTGTGAGAAATACAAAGAAATTATCAATGAAGATATGATAAATTAAAAAACACTAACAAACAATCAAGTAATAATTATTTTGAATGTTGAAATTTCTTTATTTTTCTTTACTTTTTTAATGTTAATCACAATTTGTCTTATTTAGCTTTATTGTTTTCCTTAGTTCTATCAATATATAGCACTTTTTCTTGAACATTATTAAAATTAAAGTTATTGTGAAAATTGTGTCTCAAATCAGTTTTTTAAAAATTCAATATGGCATCAAGTCTCTTAAACTAGTTATTTCTAAGAAGGATCTGTTAAGTGTAATATCTGCAAAGACAAATTTCTTACATTCTGTTTCTTATATGATCATTAATGAATATATTATAGTAGATGAGTGAATTGAACCAATGGAAGATCATTCTATTAAATTTTGTCCTTTCTATGATTGTTATTTGTAGTATCTTGAATTTTTCTATTGGGGAGAATTTTGTCAAGCAAGTCAACAGTTCTCTTGCATTTAAAGATTATAGACTTCAGAAGAAAATCATTTTTATGAACAGAATCATAAAAGTGAGGTTAAATTAATAAAAAATTAACTCTTTTTAATGTGAATTGTTAATAAATAGAACTATTTCACAGCTTAAATTCAACTATTTCTAAATTATTAATATTATTAGTATTATTCTTTCAAAGAATTTGCAAAGAACAGATGATTAAAGAAACTGGTCAGAAATTTTTTGGGATATTTGTAGATTTATTAATTGTTATTGTTCTATTTTCATGCCCAAATTTTTTTTAAAAGCTTTTGTATTAATAATGTTAGTAAATAGTTTTGTCAAGCATATTCTAGCTTTCGTCACATGATTACCATTTTTTATGCTTGCTCATAACTATTATTAAAACAGGTAAAACTCTCTACAGTAGTACCACTCAGTGCAAGCCAGAGTAATCAATGGATGCCAGAAGTCTTGTGTGTAAAATCCCTATCTACTTCCTACTCATCCAATATCCCCAGACTAATTTCCGGCTTGTGGCCTTCATCAGTGAGGAGCCTTGGATCTAAGAGCACTGTACCAAGATCTTAGGATATCCCCAGACTATTAGGCTGGGGGTATTGGATGAGTAGGCACTAGATAAGGATTTGATGCATAAGCCTTCTGGCATCCATTGATTACTCTGGCTTGCACTGAGTAGCACTATTGTATGGAGAGTTTTGCCTGTTTTAATATTCTAGCTTTATTTATTTATTTTGTTAGAATTTCTGGAAGAATATCATTTATTCTTGGGACTTTTCTTTATAGTAATCAAAAAAAAGTTTGAGTTCACTGATATCCATTAGTTTTATAAGGTGGATATTAGAGGATCATTGAAAAAAAAAATCGTATATTTCTGTTTAAATAATGCTTTTTCTGATTCAGTCAAGTTTGGGTAAGATTGGAGATCTCATTGGCATTGATAGCAGTAATTTTTATAAAGCTATTTCTATACTCACCAATATAAAAGAGATCAGGATGTTCAACTGGATCTCAGGGGAAAAAATGTTTATCCATGGTCTCTCTTAGACTTTATTTATGTGGCATTTTTGGTGGAGAAATACTGACTATAAAGAGTATTACTGGATTTATTGAAATCCAGAAAGAATTATTTTTGGTATCTTCTTAAAAAGGTCACCTTGATAACTATTGTTTGTATTTGTTAATTTATAAAAGCAAGATATGGATGAGGATCTATTAGTATTCTTTTTGAGATATGATTTCAATCAGCTTTTTTAAATTTTTATATTGAGATTAGGTGGTTTCCAATTGTAGGAATATTATAAATGCTACAATAGTGCTATAACTTAATTAAAACAAATTTATAAAAGTATATTATATACACTAAAAACCAGTACCTCTATAAATAAATAGATTGCACATACAGATAGATAGCTAAATTAAATAATACACATTATCAAAAATTATTACAATGCAGTAACATTTTGCAAAACGGCAGGTTAGAGATTGGATTTGCCATTACGTAAATATCACCATTACATAAATATCACCATTACATGAACTGAGATCTTAAATAAATTAAGATCTTTTTTTCCCCTCGAATTATTTTGTGTGTAATTAAAGGATAGAACATGACTGCACAAGAACATAACCACATTTCCAAAATTAGTGTAGACAAATGACTGATATTAGAGGCCCATATCAAGCCCCAACTAACTGATAAAAAACAGGAATACAAATGGAGAGCAAAAAAATAATGAGAGCTAATTTAGGTTATAAATTAAAATTTAAAAGATAATAATTTTCATAAGTATACAGTATTTTATATTTGCTGCTTTAAAATTTTTTTCTTAGATCTAATAATTATTCCCAGTCTTTAACCAGTAAATTATATGCATTTATTACATATAGTAATATTTATATAAGGCTAAAACCTTAGTATATGCGCCTTGAGTGCTTAATTTTAACAAGAGAGACCTCTACAAATCATAACGCAAGATTCGACTTTATAAAGATAAGAGGGACCCTCTTATCTCTGAACCTATTTACTTAATTATATAGGCAAATCTAAAGCATATTGATAAAGTCGAATCTTGTTATGATTTGTAGAGGTCTCACTTGTTAAAATTAAGCACTTAAGGCGCATGTACTAAGGTTTTAGCCTTATATAAGTATTACGTGCTGACATCGCACTTAATAAGAATTAATATTTACACGTAATAAGTAAACTTAATGTTTAACACGCATTTTTGCTAATTACCCATTAAATTATATAATCTTTATTAAAAGAGAATTAGACACCTAATAGTTGGCTTCTTCTGATTTTATTTATTTTAATTTATCTATTATTGGCATTGACATTAGTCTATGTTAAAATCATTTTTTAAAAAAATCCAGTGTAATGCCCTATGTGGTTTAGCATAGTGGTGTATAGTAGTGGTGGGGACTAGAGTTCAAAGTTCATGGACTGTGGCGAGATGAACTTGTGGACAATAAACCATTCAATTTATTTATTTATCAACAGCAATTTCTACAGTTGACAAAAAATGTCAAGAGAACATTTTAAATATTCTTTCTCTTTCGCAAATGCAGAGAAAATTGTCATTCTTTATTAAGTAACAACAATAGCAAGCTAATTAAACTGACAATAAAATTTTGCTTGTTATTACTTTATAAACAAATAATGACTTTTAAACCCCTGTTTGAATAAATTTTAAATAAATTATTATTTTTAAAAAAAGTGTTCTTTTTAAAAATAAAAATTGACTAGTAAACAATCTTAAAAAGGTCATTAGTCAATGATTTCATTTTAAATTAACACTACTTCCATAAAATATTGGACTGTTAACTAAGATAAATACAGATAATACAGATTAAAAAATAATACAACGAAAAGTCAAATAAAAACAGACATCGTACATATATATGATAAAGGGTCACATGTGCCCAGCAATAAACTTATTGCCTTCCAATCTTGTAATGTGGGTTGAATTCGAGCCAATAAACTTTAAAAATTTTTGAACAAACTTAAGATTTTTTTTCAGGTATGCCAATATGTAGCCAAACAGCTAACAATTTAACATTGATCAGTTCACGAGTGTATAGACTAATCTTATCTAGAACTGAATCACCCAAAATGCTTATAATCCAACTGTTATTTCTTACCTTTCACTCCTAAGAAGATTGATGAAGAGATTTTTGTTCTGTAGTGGGCTACTTAAAAACATTTTCTTTTTTAGCTCTATATGGTAAAGTAGCCTTTAAATAATCTATTGTTAAGATTTCTCCTCTCTTCCACAATGAAGAAGAAGATAATATTCATAGCGCTTACCAATTGCTGACTCATGAAAAACCGTATTTTCCACCATCCTTATTTCACCCATCTATTATAAAATATTTCTAAAATAGTAGTCCATAAAGAGCAGTCTATATCTGTTTATATCACCAAACTAAAATAAAATAATAAAATCGAATAGCTTTATTGCTCATCAGTTCATAAGAATTCAAACTCCAAAAGTGCCAAAATTATAATTGGTCCAGGTATCTTATGCTCCACAGTATTATACTTTACTACTGTGCCAAACTGAACACCAAATAATAGATTCACAGTAATACCGACTAAAGTACTTCCAAAAGTATATTAAAAATTCTTTGCAAAATTAAATTAATTCTTTAAAAAATAAAGGAAGAAAGTGGAAACATTAATTTTTTCCCAAATTGTTAAAATTCTAGATTCCTAGAGAGCAACTATAATAGAAAAAGCATAATAAAACATAAGAAAGTAAAAACAAAAAAATAACTCTCATCCACAAACTATCTGTACATCATATAAAATCAAAGGGGGTGTGATAAAGATGCTGTTTTATCGTATATACCTAACGGAAATAAGGCAGCCTCAAAAGCTGAGCTATCTGCCTGCTTATCCACTAACTAATCCATCTGTCCAGCAATTTATATATTCATCCATACACATATAAATATGTATGCATTAATAGAAAGTTATTATTAAAAAAATAATTATGATAGAAACCATTTTTCATATAAATATTAATTCTAATATTCTCACGGATAAATGAATTCACAGTATTATTTCGCGGAGCTTCCGTGTAATAAAAAATATAATAGTTAAATATCAGATGTTTCAGTACGATAACAAATACTTCCTCTCTTCTTTCTCAATTCATAAGAATATGTGTGGTGAGATTTAAAAACGTCAGCTATTTAGCAATTATACTTTTATTATACAGAAACTTCCGGAAATAATATTATGAATATTTATATATATTATCATGTAGAAAAGAAGCAAATGATTTTTCCATCAAATATTATCCTAAGCATTTTATTCATGATCAAATAACTAAATTTATATATTACCATCATCATTTATCTGACAAAAACTTAAACATGCCCTGAAAATCAGTTCCACACACTTCTATCCATTATATTAATCTTCATCAGTTTATTGCTCTTTCACACACTTATAACAACTTTCATTTAAATTAGTGATTCGCAATACGAGGCACATGCACCTCAAGCAAGCAATTTTATTTTTTTAAGAGAGGCGATTTGTCAGTGAGTTATTATTAACCATGAATTTTTGTTAAAATTTTTTTTAGTTATTAACAGTCAATTTGAAAGGCCACTGATTCGATTGTTCTTATATTTTATTATTCATAAATTAAGCTAAGAATGCTTTTTTAAAATTTCCCTCTTTCAGAGTCATTTTTTTCTCATTGTCTTTTCTATTTAGTCCATTGGATTTCAATTGTCCTTTCATTAATGGCTTTTTAGATGTCCTCCATGTAAATAGGAGTTCACGTTTTGAATAAGAATTATATGCCACTGAGGGGGAGGCATCAGGATTTTAGAAATGCTTAGGTGGGACAAAGCCAATATTTCTTCTCCTGCACAAACTCTTCCAGCATAGTCCTCATAATTCCTCTTCCTATAAGTATATATATATAATACAACTTTTCTTCACAATTTCCTTAATAAATAATCACTTCTTAATTACTCTTTGTAATACTTCAATAGTGTGAATTTCAATTTTCCAACCTTATCTTTTTTATTCTTCTCCAAATTCATAAAAAAGTCTCTACTCTTTCCATATCCACTTTATTAAGCATCCAAATTTCTGCTCCATTTAAAGTTACACTCAAAAAAAAAAAAAAAACATTTAACAAAGCATTTTATAATTCAAATTTCAGAAGATCTCCATTCTTATTAAAAACAAATACCAATGTTTGTTGCTATTTCTATCAATCTGCTTTTAAAACTTCCAGCACAAATATCACACTTTAAATAGATATATAGATATTAATATTTTAAAATATGATTTATCCAGTTACATTTATTGTCATTTAAAATGATAAAATATTGAATTGGATAAAATGTTAAGTAAATTAAATTATCAAATTAGATTGATTGTCATATGAAATATTAAATTATATTTATTGTCATTCTTATTAATTAAAAAAAATAGTTTAATATCAATTGATATTTAATCTTTAAGTATTGCTTTTAAAGTATTAAAGAACAAATTTAATTTAGATTTTTTTTGGGGCATAAAAATTTAAATCACTAATGAAAATGAATTTCATTTTAATTGTATATTAATGGAGATAAAGGATTAAATATACTGGTATATATTATTTAAGCACTGTATATATGTTAACAAAATTTTCAAATACAAAAATTATAAATCCTTTAAGGAGTTCAAATAGTTAGAACAAAAATGGGGAATAAATTTTTTTTATTGAAATTTAATTATTTACTTGAATTATTATTTAAATTCAATTATCGCTTAAGTTTTCATTTATATATTACAAAAAAAAAAATCTATTAACACAGTAGCATTTTTTTCTGTACAATCTTGACACTAGTGGAAACCATAGTAATCCATGGATCCATGCTAGAAGGTGAATGTATCAAAATACCTATCTAGAACCTATTTATCCAATATCTGCAGACTAGTTTCTGGCTTGTGGCTTCTATCAGTCAGAAGTCTTGGATTTGAGAGCACTATATTTAAATTTTCATTAACTATAATGTTATGAACCTAAATTGAAAACACAATAATGTCCTCAATCCAAGCTAATTTGCTTGTATAGTTATACAGATCTGAACCCAGTTCATTATCTATACATTATGATGTCTTTGTTTTTTAATAACATTAAACATTATCACTGTTTGACTATTATTGATATTAAATCACTACAACAACACAAGATTGCTATTTATTATGCTTACACAATCTGATAACACAATAGCAACTTTCTCCATACAATATTGCCATCTAGTGACATAGTAATCAATGGATGGTAGAATGTTCCTGCATCAAAATCTGTATTCAGATTGAGCTCAGAGCTTTAAAGTTAATTAAAAAAATTAAAAGATGGCTTCCAGAGAGATACAATAGATCCAAATAGTACTAGGTGCAATACTCAGATTCAGGGCTCCTAACTGATAAAAGCCACAAGCTAGAAATTAGTCTAGGATATTGGATGAGTAGGCACTAGATAAGGATTTTGATGCACTAACCTTTTAGCATTCATTGCTTGCTATGGCATATTGTATGGAGAAAGTTGTTACTGTGTTAATAGATTGTGTAGGCATAAGAAATAATGATCATGTGATGTAGTAGTGGTTTAATATACCAATCCTAGCAGAAGAATATTAGTGACTACGGATATCATAAACCAGACATCATAATATGTGGATACTAAATTTGGTTCAGATCTGAATGACTGTACAAGTGAATTAGCTTGGACTGAAGACATTATTGTATTTTCAGTTGGGCTCATACAGTATACTAAAAAGTTAAATGTTGGCTGCAGGAGAAATGCATTAGATCCAAAGATCTAGGTGTGGTTCTCTCAGATCAAAGGCTCCTCACTGATAAAAGCCACAAGTTAGAAACTAGTCTGGGATATTGGATGAGTAGGCACTAGATAGGGATTTTGATGCACTAACCTTCTAGCATCCATTGATTACTATGGCTTATACTAAGTTGCAATATCATATGGAGAAAGTTACTACTGTATTAAAAGATTATGTAAGCATAAGAAATTCTTAGTTATGTGATGTTGTGATTTAATATCTACAATTACTGCAATTTAATAATCCAAAATTTAAAATCTGTATTATTTTACAAATATGAACTTTTATCAACAAAGGCTTACATTACGCCTTGGCATTTCAGTCAAAACATTGGAACAGCGCCTAACATTTTTGTCTGAATGCAAGAAATTCAATATTGTTCCTAATTGCTGCAGAATAAAAATAGACAGCTCTATATATAACTGTGACAAAATCATTAATAAACTACAAATGCACCTCTTGACTTTCATCATCCGTGGATGCAGTAACGCATTACGTAAAGAAAGAAAAAGATGGCTCACAATAACAACAAATAGCACCCTCCCCCAATGGATTATCGATAAACTCAACATTACAGAAATAAACCACTGCAAACGCTTTGCTCTTAAATCAAATTTTTAGCTTATAAACAAAACATAAATATTGACTTACAGCAAGCTTCATATATTAATAGGACTAGCCTTACCCCCCTGATAGGATAACAAAAGTTCTATCCTTTGGACCGAGATTCATATGAGGCCAATGGAAACAACCTAAACTAGAACTTATCGCTGATGTCGAAGCAAATCTAATTAATAACCCGCATAGAGATAGCATCATATCAGATATAGCTAAATCTATTAAACAGAAACAGTTATACATAAAAAATAATAGCTGGAATAGCGATATCAAAATTACAAAACAATTTCTAGATCATAATAATTTAATCTGCCTTAAAGAAGACAAGGGCAACAGATTTGTGCTTTTTACATTCTCAGGATTATAAGACAAAAATAAACAAGCAAATTGCAAATCTACAACTCACTCCTGTTGCACAATTCAACAACAAGCTTAACCGCGATAAATTTATTTCTTCCATTCTCCATCCACATAAAAACAAAGGCATTTCAATAGCAGAATACTACCATGTTTATCCCTCCTCCACTAAAGCTCCAAGAATATTTGCCAATCTTAAACTCCATAAGCCTGGAGAACCGCTGCGTTTAATGATGGATTTTTGGGGGAGTCCATTATTTTCAAACTGCGAAAATGGTCAATCAAATACTAATAGACAGTTTGGGCTTTGGAAATTATTCTATTAATTTTTCTTTTCAATGCATGGTGAAAATCAAAAAGGTCATGATCAAGAACAACTTCTACATGACCACCCTCTATGTCAAAGAATTATACGGATCAGTTGACAGAAAACAATCCATCCAAATCATCCTACAAGAACTGACCAACTTGCTCTCAGCAGAATGCATTAATTTTATCATTACATTTTTAACATGGATGGACAAACACATATATACCACATTTGAATACGGTTGGTACAACATGATAAGTGGATGGCCCATGAGTCTCCCACTCAGTGGAATTGTAACCAGCATATATCTTAATCACTATGAAAAACTAATTGTATCCAAATATCAAGCTAACTGCCCTCACACTATATACATGCGGTATGTAGATGATATATTCATCTTAGCCAACCAACACATTACAAATAGTATCATACAAGATTTATCACAAAACACTAATCTAACTATCAATTCCACAACAGAAGATGCTTTCCAAAGTCTAAATTACCTCGACCTTCGGCTAACACGGTATGAGAGAACAATAAATTACTCAATGATAATAAAGCCCTTTGAAGTCAGAGGTTTTACACACCCACACTCCAATTCACCAAGCTCTCACAAATTTGCAGGCCTTCAAGCATTTTTACACAGAAACATGCAACTGTGCAAGTTTGAAGCGGATAGAAAGAATAATATGTATCTCTACACCAAAGACCTACTACAAGCAGGCTACAATCTCAACACTATTAATAATAAAATTAAAAAATTTTATAAGAAAATCGTAGACAATAAAAACGATACTAAAATTCCATATATCACTCTTTCACACATACCTAAAATCTCCTACAAATTAATTAAGGTTTTGTCCAATAAATTTAAAATTAGTTTTCATACACCCCCATGCACTAATCGTCTAATCAATAACTCTAAGGATAAAACTGAACCTTCTCAGACCCCCCATGTCGTTTACAGCATATCATGCCCACAACCCGGTTGCTGGGCCATTTATTTTGGGGAAACCAAAGCAGGCATAATCAACAGGACAGCACAACATAGATACACCTATAATAGAGCAAAGAAAAATAATGATAACTCATCTACATTCTTAGAACATTCCAAAAAGACAGGACATGTGTTTGAACCCTCCAACACCAAAATAGTCAGCATTGAAAAAAATGACATCAAGCGGAAAATCAGAGAAGCATACTTCATTAATAGTAATAATGTTATCAATAGACGCGATACCTGCTTTGACATCTCCAAACGTTGGACTATCTAGCTCATTTGCATACGTTTTGCATACCGCTTTGTTTTTTTGCCCTATTTCCTCGTTCTGCATCTCACATTACAGCTATGAATATAAGGCAAATGGTCTCAAAAGCACTTAGCGCATAATAATTTTTGGAATCGGTATATCTTCTCGTTCAAGTGTTGCATACGCTTTTTAATTTGTATATTAATTTATCATTATAGGTATATTTTTTTAATTTTCTTGCTTTATTGTAATAATATTCATTTATTTACTTTAATTTCAATTTTGTCTTACTAATAAAATAATCAATAAAATAAAAAAACTATATTAATAAAATGATATTATGGTGAAGTAACTTACAGCCCATTTTATATTTTATTTTGCACCATCTAAGTATTTGAATGATCAAACTTGTAATCAAAAAAATTAAAATTTATTTAAGCTTTTTTAATCAGTAATAGCACACAGATTAGTATAGAACATTTTTTGAATGGATTATTATTCTCTTTCCTTCAATTGTTATTGCCTTACCCGTAATAATACTAATATGGAAATTGAACATGGGATTTTTAGTTATCAATCATATACTAAAATGCTATCACCACAAACTTACAGACAAAAACTATATTTTATATAATATGAATTTTATTTGTGACTAATTCATATTTATGTCAAAGAAGTAAACATTCTCTAATACTATAATTAATTTGAAATTAAAAGTGAATTATTTATTTAAATCATTATTTATTATTAAAATTCAATAATGACTAGAATTTTTAAATAATAAAAAATGAAAGGATACAAACGCTGATATAGAAAAAACACTAATAATATGAAATCCCTAGTTTCATGACTTTTTTTAGGATTTTAAATTTTTTGGACTTGAAGAATAGATTTTTTACCTTCTGATTGTAGAATAGATTTTTTACCCGCTGGTTGTAAACCCAAACTCTGCTAAGATAGAAAAAAAAAGCAGGAAGCTCATTGTAATTAGGCCTATTAAATTATAGGTATTTCATTAATATTTTTTTTAGATTTTATTTACAAACATATATGTAATCTCATGGAAGGAAATCTTCACATATGCTCTAACAGATTAATGTATAAATTTATACACACTCACCCATCAGCAAGTTCTAAAATGATAACAGAATCACTCATGCCCAGAGACTATTCTTATTTAAGCCAAACCCCACTGGCCATCCTCAAATCAGGACTTGATCGTACCACGTACCTGACATTTTAATTCAAAAATTATTTTTATAAATTTAATTTATATATCACTGGGAAGAGAAAGCCTCCCATTTCTAAGTATGAGAGGTTTTATTTTCACTGTGATATATAAACTAAATTTGTATAAATAATTTGTCAATTAAAATATCGGGCATGAGACAGGATCAAGTCCTGATTAGAGCACAATCAGTGGGGCTATATAAGAATAGGCTCTGGGCATACTTGATGATGGATGAGTGTACATAAATTTATAAACTAACCTATTAGTGCAAACATATATATGAACTAATTTCTTTATTGTAAAAGATTAATTAAAATAAATTTTTAAATAATCATTATTTGAACTAACACTATTTTATTTATATAGGAGATAAAAAGAATGACATCTCCTTTACCAGTGATGAAGAATGATTCACGTTACAATCATATTTTAGTTTACCAGTGTATTAACACTTTTTCGATTAACTTAAATTAATCTATAATCTTTAAGTTAAGAATCCTTAAATAATTATTTAAAAACTAATAACCAATTGTATAGTTGAAATGCCTATGCTTGGCTGTTTATGAAAAAATCTAATTACCTAAACATTCTTAGCTATCAAAAGATTCTCAAGACCTATTTGGTTTGGAATATTGGATTATGAATATGGCATGTGGATATATTCACTCCTCTGATGATATTTAGCTTAAAGTATATAAACTATACTTATATTTAAGTAATAAAATTAGTATATTTATATAAAAGATGATAAATCATTATTAAGATTTTAGAAAAGTTGTAAGCTTGTAGATTGAGTTATAAAATATATTGGACAAATAATGAAGACATATGAAAGAGTATGCTGACGTAAGCCAACTGAGAAAACTAGTTTAGCAGAAATTTATATTGGGGATTCTGGTGCCTTTAGCCATTTATTTAAAATGTTTGGCAGATTTTTAAATTCATAAATGTTTAAACCACAACACTTCAATCCTTATGCTTAAACAAACTAATAGAATATCAATTTGTTGCCATGACAACATGCTGCTGATATTATATTGGTTTGCTTAACAATAAAGGCTGTGGCGCTGTGATTTGTATATATTAACAAATTAGTTGTTAGAACTTATGGTGTTGTGATGTACATATATTAACAAGTTAGTTGTTGGCACCTATAGGATAATATACATTTAAATATTAGAAAAACAGATTATTGATAAACACTTACTAAATATAAAACATTAAAAAAAAACTCTTACTAATATAAGCTTCTTTAGAGTCAAGTTTTCTTGCTGTGCACATATACTGGTCATTCTAAAAATAAAAAAAAAAGTGTAAATTCGTATATTTTAATCTAAATACCTTTTCAAAATATATAATTGATAATAGAAAATTTTGGATATACATATAATTTTATATAAAATTATATACTAGATAACACGACATAATCAATCAAAAAATAATATATCTAATTTTTTTTCAATCATAAACTACCAAAAAACCATTTTGAGAATGCACTTTCAAAAACATTCGCTACATAAATCGATTGAATATATTTATATCAAAAAAATAGGTGTTAATATGTTTTAAAATAAAAATAAATAATATAAGAATATTTGATGGTTCAAATGCCAGATTGAGCACACTACTCCATTCAGTTGACGAAATAGTTTTTTTTTTACTTTATACAGCTAAGAATCTATCCATAAACCTTTAGCTCTCGAGACTATCATCCTACCCTATCATCAAGTTAAATTGCATGAAGCAATAATTTAATTATATATATAGTTAAATGATCAAGAATTCATGAAAAGTTTGAACATCAAAAATGACACTGATCAATAAATTTAACCTGTTTTGAAGTAACATTGATGAAAATAGCTATATTTAAAGATTTTTGTGATTCTAAATCTGAAAATGATATGCTAAATTCTGTAACATGTACAATTTTTTTGTTAAGGAGTTGGTGGTTGGATCAAAAAAATGAAGACATATTTTTGCAATGTAATGTTTGTTTAATAAAAATATGTAAAACATGTTAAATCTAAGCAAAGACATTTGATTAAGGATAGTGTGCAATAAAAATTATAAAATGCTGCATGGAGATACTAAACAGCGACAAAATATTTCACTTTTCTCTTATGTTCAGTACAATCATCTCTTTTTAAAAACCAGCAGTAGTTACCAACATAGATGGGTTCCAGCATCCCTGGTATCATACTTCCATTGTCCTGATGTCCTGGTGAAATCTCTCTCCTTGTTTGTCACTTACTGCAACCAAATTTTTCAGAAAAAAATCCAAATGAAAGTGCAAAAAATGCATTTTTAAGAACATTCAACATCCTAATAGTTCATAGGCTTTAAAAATTCATCTATGAAAATTTTACAGTACTCATCTTTCTTGTTACCCAGAAATCCACACTTACAAAACAGTTCCAAGCTGCCAATTCCTTGTCGTTTAATTTCTTTTTCTTTTCTTTTTTAAAAAGAGAATCACTTAAAAGTTTCCTTATTTCAGGTCTGATAAAGATGCTTTTTTTTTAGTTTGCATCACTTAACTGAGGAAATATTTCTTTTAGATACTTGAAATCATTACCTTCTCTGTCCATAGCTTTAACAAAAATTTTCATTAGTCCAAGCTAAATATGGAGAGGTGGGAAAAGTACCTTTTTGGGGTTAACAAGAGGAGCATATTTTATGTTTGAGGTACCTGGTTCAAAATAAGTTCTATGAGGCCAATCTTTCTTAATGAAAGGTTCTTGTGTTGCTCAACTGTCCCATGGACACACAAAAACAATACTTTATAAAAAAAAAATTTGAAGCCCTAGCAATATACCTAATACTTTTAAATTTCCATAAATATCCCACTGATACTGTTCATATTTAAATTGATTTAGTATGCTAGCTAAGTTATCATACTTTTCTTTCATTGTCACTGAATAGACTAAAGGAATAGATTATTTTTTGTTTCCATTACGAAGCAAGACTGCTTTAAAGCTGTATTTAGATGAATCTATGAAAATACACCACTTGGAAAGATGCATGTTCCATATTAAGCTCATTCATTAAATCATCAATATCATAACAGACTCAAAGTAGTCTTTCTATTTTATAAAAACTTGAAAATGTTTTATTCTATTTTTGGTAGGGTGAAACACATTTTTATCTAACAGGTTCCACTGTTGAAGTCTGGAACCAAGAAGTTCAGGTTTTTTTTTTTGACAAACTCATGTCATGTACCAAATCACTTAATTTGTTCTGAGTTATTAAGTGAGGTTCACTAGTAGTTTGTAAAAATGTAGTGCCACTAATGGTATTCTCAGGAAGTTGAAGAAACTTACAAGAGTCCTTAAAAGTTTATAGAATACATTGGAAATACCCACGCTATATCTCATGGTAATACTTCCTATATTGAGTAAAGTCATGTACAAATGATTTTAATAATCCCATCATATAAAAGGTGTTTTAATAACTATCTAAATAAAGCATAAAAAGAGCATTTTTATTAATGTTATAAAAATCATGTTGACCAGTGTAATGTAACTGGACCACAATTCATGGTTATTCAGCACCAGAGTCTGTTATTCTATCAATGCATCAAAACAAAGCAATGATTGATGTGCTAAATGAGAACATTTAAGATATTATTCATAATAGCACCAAAGAGGGTGTTGAAGTGTTTTTTATAATAAAATATTATAAGAATGTAGTAATGCATTTACTTAATAAACATACTATAAAGAGAACTTAAAAATAAATATTTACTTATTTAATACAGTACGAGTTGAAAATGATAGTATAAGTAATTGCTAACTAATTAAAATAAATATTTTTTTTTCCTCATAACATATATTTACAATGAGTTTTTAATTTACTCAAGAGATAAATTTTAAAAACTCCCTGTTTCTATAATGCAAGATACTAATGATGAGGCAGATTAATATATGGATAATAGAATTTCATGAATTCATAACTATATTAGTTTTATATTTATTTTGCAATATATGAACATCTATTTCTAAACAGGAAATATTTTTGAAGATTCACACGCAAAAAAAAAATTCTGTAATGTGATTAAAAAGAAAAAAAAATATCTTTGACTGACAGGTGGGAATTGATCTGTTTATGTTTTGTGACTGTCATTTTGGATGCATAAATCTTTATAGATAAATAAGTTATTTATTTTCTATGAATTAGTTTTCCAAAATAAACTACTTATTTATGAGCAAAAAAATACAGCTAAAGTTTATGATTAAATAGATTTAACGTCTATAATAATTACATGCACGCAAGCACAAAAAAAAATCTAAAAAAAAAAAAAAATAATAACAATAATAATAAAAGGTTTACATTATAGTCGGCTTCAATTTAATGGGGAAAAAATCATATTGCTAACAACTTCAGTAAAAATAAAAAATAAAATAAAACATAAATAAAATCCAAAATTTTAAAACTTCAAAATAGAATTTGGCCTCAAAAAAAAAAAAAAAACTATATCAAACATTAAGAAAGGAAAAAATTAACAAAAAATTTCTAAATCAAGCAAGGCATCTTTTTGGGGGAAAGAGACTCATAATAAACCTAGCTTGTCATCAAAAAAATTTTTTTAAAAAAAAATATCAAAATAAAATTACTCTAAAAATAAAAAAAATAAAAATACATAAATTTTACAACAAAATGAGTGAATGACAAAAAGAGATACAAAATTTTAATGGAAAATTATTATGCTGGTATAATCTTGCATTAAGTATAGTCCTACATGTTAATCATAAAGAACTACACATGGGCTATAGGTAGTCCATGCCTGCTCAAAATTAAAATCCCATAAATCAGTGCAACAGATGCTTGTTTCTTGGCCACTTGTACCCAATGTTTAATTCAATGGTTACTTAAAGTGAAAAAAATAATTTTTCATAAGATCTAAATATAAAACCTAACTGGGAAAAAAAATTTAAGGTATAATTATTCTTATCTATAGTTTTTTTTAAAAAAAGATTTTCTGGTATTATTATTTTTTCATAATAAATCATTTTTGCTCTTCGTTTTCTTCAAAAATGATAGGAAATGATTTCACTATATTAACAAAAAACATAATCACTAATGTACATTTTATAAGTAAAAAAAAAAAAGTGTTCATAGTAAAATGTTACATATTATTAATAAAATTAATGTATACAGAAAATATTCATTTACCGATATTATAAAATTCACGTTGAAATTACCGATATTATAAAATTCACGTTGATTTAAATTTTCAGCAAAATTTGGGTGCTTTAGAAAGAGAGGAAATTTATGATGAGGAGATAAAAGCTCTATCATTGAAATATGAAAAATTATAAATCCAAAAAAAAAGCTATAGGCCAGAGATTTCAGACTGATAGCATTCTATTTGTATAGATTTATTTTATACACTTATGTAAGTTTAGCTTACAGTTTAATAAATTTTATTAGTTGGAAATGTTCCTCATTATATATCTTCTCTAAGTATTAATTGTCTTTCTTTTGTTTTTAGATTAACATGGCATTTAATAATTGTGTATCTAAACTAGATTTAAGAATTGAAATCTGAGTTTTATTCATTGTGAAGTTTTGTTTTGTTTTTGTTTTTTAAAAAAAAAAAAAAATTGTAATATCAAATAAAATTAACACAAAGTATTTTAAAGTTAAGGAAAAGCATTAACAAAGACGAAGCATGATTTCCAATATTTGGCTTTTAATCAAGCAGAACCCAGAGCTAGGATGAAGATTGCTAAGGCTATTGGCAAGTATCAGGTCTGAATTATTCAACTAAATATGTTGGGACATGGGTTCAAATACTTGAGTTGCATATCAATGACATGGATAATAGAATATATTATATGCAATAAGTAATGTTTGTTTTATCAGAGAGGGCATATATGTATGTGTGCACATCTATTGACAAAACAATCTTTATTCAAATGAGATAGAAGATGAATAAAAATTTGTCAGTTATTAAAATGATCTAGGAGTAATAAAAAATACTTAAACATTGCATATTCTCCTTTAACAATGTAACCATCTTATTATTTATGTTTTGTATGCTTCAGTGCAATGGGATTCAAGACTAATACTTCCTCATCAATGCTTGCCCTATCATTTCTAGTGCTGGAAGATTCTTAAGTCATTAACTATTCAATTATTTACAAAATCATTTTTTAAAAATCACAGTTGATTACCAAAAATGTATGAGTCCTCAAAGATGTTCTTATCATGCATGGTTCAGTACAATGGATGAATTGCAAGCCTGGATTGCAATTTAATTCTGTCACTTTCAGGGATTCAGTATCATGCATAACCCTCAAGTGAAGACTCTTTTCAATTACTTTCTTTTGAAATTTTTTTTACAGTTATTAAATTAAAATGTAAATGTATTAGTATCCTATTTTTTTAATAAAATGAATAAGTATATAAGTTGCACACATAAAATCTACATCTTGATTACAATGCTGCGACTTCTGACATTTAAAAAAATAAAAAATATTTAAAAAAAATTTTGCCATGATATATACTAATACATTAATTTCATTTTTAAAAATTTATACTATGTGTAGGCTGAAATCTAATGCAAACTCCTACATATATCTGTCTAGTTTTCAAAACAACATTTTCCCCACCAACACATTAATACATATAATAATAAAATCTAATATTTAATAAGAAACTTTTTCAGTGAAACTCAAAGTTTTTCAATCTTTTTAATATTATTTAATCATTATATCTTTATTCTCTTAACCTAAACAACCATTCCTGCATATGGGATGATGGTAACTGAGGTTTTTGATAAACCAAGGACACCAAAATGTATAGATGCTGAAGTGGGTTCATATAGGTAAATAACATTGGCTTAAAAACTAATGTTTTTATCTTGAGCTCCTAGTTTTATAGTTAACTAAATAGGTAAAAGGCAGCTTCTGGAGGGTTGTATTAGATCCTTAGATCTAGGTGCAGTGCTCTCAGATCCAAAGCTCCTCGTTGATGAAAGCCATAAGTTAGAAATTAGTCTGGGGATATTGGATGAGTATGCACTAGATGGGAATTTTATGCCCAAACCTTTCTGCATAAATTGATTGCTATGGTTTACATTGGGTAGCATTACTGAATGGAGTTTGCTACTGCTAATAAATTCTTTACTTAGTGCACCTTTGATGTTTTCACATCTTATTAATGGTCTATTAATATATATTACCACAGAGTAAACATAATATGTATATTATTAGTATTCATATCCTATTATTAATAAATAAAAAATCATTAAGTGACTTCATTTCGCGAAGTTCACAAGTAGGTGAAGCACTAGAAATGCTAAAACTGGAATACATTTGAAAACTTTTCTCTCCTGGGTCTAGATTCTACTTCTGCTCTAAATTATGCAGAGTGAGCAATAATTCTAGGAAATTGGTTTGTTACACTTCTGGAATGTGCACTGATCCACATTTCTTTTATTAAAGTCATCTCTCTCTTTATAGAATATCTTAAATATTTGCAGCTTAATGGTAGGCCCTGCTTCTATCTCAAGCTCAAAAAATAATAAGATAACTGTGAATATCAAAATAAATTCCCCAACAGAAAAAAATGTTTACATATCTCTCTTTTGTGAGTTTTCTTTCCCTATAGAGATTTAGAAAACTTCTTTTAATCTGGTATTTAATAAAATTTTCAATTTAGCTTATAGAAGTTTAGAAACGCTCTCTTCCATGCTATTTGAAATTATGTGGCTGTGATTGACAGACATTGCCATATATCATTACCATCGAACATAGATATTTGCAAAAAAAGTTTTAAAAATTAACAAAACAGGAATAAATCAAGACAATATAAAAATAAAAAACAATAAAGATAAGAATAAGATATATTTTACGACAAATTATCAGAGAAGAGAATAACTGTCAGTATAGATTCAGCATAAGATAATCAATAAATAAAAAAAAATCACAAATACCACATTTGTTTAAAACATAATTTTCTTCTGCATATGTATATATAAAATATATGACTATAAAGATTAATTATAGATATATGCCAAAATAATATTGAATCTGATTAATATTGCAGAGATAACAAGTTTTACAAACCATTTTGAGAATAATATTCATTAAGGCTGTATTATTTACTAATCAATGTGCGTTTAAATAAATTTATAATTAAAACCATTATGAGAAGAATCGTTTTTTGTTGTTTTTTTCCGAAAAAAAAAATCAAAGGAATAGCTGTGGAGCTGCTATTTACGATTTGGGACTATTAATAAATGTCAATGGATAAAAATTACTATTACAAAAAAAAAAAAAAACAGATTAACTTAACATGATAAAATGATAAAAGCAAATAATAATACCTATCTCCTATAAAAACACTCACTAAAAAACATCATCAAAAATATGCTAGCTGAGAAAAATATTATGTGACCTCAGCTTTAAAATACTAATAACAAAAGAAGTACTTTATTAAAACCCGTATGATGCGATGTGCTATGACTTCTCCTATACCGAAGTCAGGAATCTCTTGGGCACTATGCTCAGAAAAACCTGTTAGCCACCTTACCTTCCTTTTCCATTCCTGTCCCTAAGTTTTTCCCATATTCTTCTCTATCCTGCTCCATCCCATTTCCACAACAAGATATTTGTCCACTCTATGGCCTTTATATCAAGATTTCCCTTTTTCCAAATCTAGCATAAAAACCCAAGAACCCACTTTCTGCATAATCACTTTGTTTATATTTATTCTTCCACAACATTATATGTATCCTTTCTGCTTGTGAGCATTTACATTCAATTAGCAGATGCCTAATATTTTCCATGTGTTCCCTTATATAACTTGCAGACTAAATCGCCTGCATTTCTCCATTTACGTATATATTCTCTTGTTGCTAAAGATCCTGTTTGAGCCTTAAACAATAAACTACTTTCCTTGCTATAATTGTAAATTAACTCACATCCAATATTCTGTTTATTTCTATATATTTTTAAACTATTTTAACTCTCCATACTAGTTCTCCATCTCCAACTCCCCATTTTTTATTAATGTATCTATTCTTCTATCCCATTTCTTGCCACTATAATACTATCCTCATAACATAATCATCCCACCTTTTGTACAAGTATACTGACAAAGTTTTTATCCAAATCTTCTGCATATATCTTTTTCACTCATCTTGTTGCTTGTCCTTATTTCGTAACCCAATTAAATACTATTTTGGCTATTCTCCTATTATCCATAAATTGCAATCTAATGAACATTTTCATTTTGCTTTTTGCATCTCTCATATAAAAACTTGACAATCCCATTTCTCCCTGAATTGCTCCCTCTGTCACCCACACCTCTGCATCTAATGCATGCCTTTCTATTTTTCTATGCACTTTTTCTAAATAATCTAACACCCCTTTACTAACACATAACACATTGTTATCATAAATTAACCCTGCTACTGCCATTCCCATACTATTCTTGCTACATGAAACACTATTAATTTCTTTATCAGTCCCATTCTTTTCTTTGCTTCATTTATTAATTTTTTCTCCCATTAATCTAAGCAATTGTTTTGATTACTTAAAACGATTCCCAAATAGTAATATCTATTCATCACATTTAACTTTATATCCCCCAATAAAAATTCTTTGTCTTCTCTTGCCACAGCATTTATCATCATTACTTTTGATTTTTCTTCACTAAATTTAATCCCCATCTCTTTAGCCACTCTTGCACACATCTTCAGCATACCTTCCATATCTTCCCTACTTTCTGTGCACAAGAAAATATCCACAAATAAAAAAACAGATAATGTATATACTCTCGTGCAATCTATTAATGATATCTTTACCTCTCTTCCTACTCTTTCTATTGCTCTCACCATTTCTCTCAAATATAACAAAAACAAAATAGATGACATAGGGCATCATTGCATTAGTCCCACCCCATTTTTAACTCTAATTGATTCTATATTTCCCAATTGATATATATAATAATTATTTTCATATAATCTTAATGAAATTCACTAAAGCTCCATTCATTCCCAAATTTACTAAACTTACCTATAATCTATTTCTACTTATTCTATCATATGCCTTCTCTATATTTATAAAGATCATATATAACTGTCTACCTGTATATATCCTCATACTTGATAGTTGCGTGACTACAAATAAACTATCTTCTATATGCCTATCCGTTCTAAAACGTTCTTGCATTTCTCCCACTATATTATTTTCTTCCATCCATTTTGCCACCATTACAACTACCATATATACAAAAACTTTATATAATGCTGTCATTTCCACTATTAGTCTATAATTATTTATTTTTCTATGATCCTTATCCTTTCCTTTAAATAATAGCCTTACTCTTGTATTATTCCAGCTATCTGAAAATTCTGTCTTCTGCAGCATTTTATTAAAACATGATTTAACAAATTCATCACCATCTCTGCTGCCCATCCATCTAAACCTCTTGCCTTTCCACTTTTAATTTCTTCCCTGCCTTATTCAATTCATTTTCTATAAAACTAATATTTCTATTATTATGTATCTTTATGTTTATCATCACTCTGTCCTTCACGTCTAACATCTTTTCTATATTCATTAGGTATTTATTTATGATTGTCTCTAATCCTTCTCCAGAGCTACATAATTTTTCCTTATCATTTCATATTACTATTTCTCTCTCCCGTGCATGCCTTCTTTTAATATATTTCCATTTTTTTTTACTCTCATCTCTTCCACTTTTATTAATATCCTCCAGTAATTTACTATTTAATTTCATTCTCTGTCTACAAGTATCTACTTTAGCCAACTTTTTTTAAAAGTAGTTTTCCCATTTAATATTAACATCTTTTTCACTTTCTTTGTTTTTAATAGCACATTTATATTCGCTGCATGCTTTTCCCCTCTCTTTTACACTTTTATTAATTCTCACTTTTCTATTACTTTTATTCTTCTGAATTTTCTCATTTACCATCCCATTTGTCACTTTTTCTACTTCACTATACTAGTCCTTATATTCATCCCCAACAAACTCTTCCATGATTTCTTCTTCTATAATTTTATATTCTTCTAACTTATTCCTATCATTCATTCTCCATGCACATCTTTCACCATCCTTTCTAATTTTATTACTATTTTCCATCACATTACTAACCATTTCTATTGTAAAAAAATTATGATCACTATTACATACTTTCTCTTCATTATCAAACACTTTAATTTTCTGTACTTTATTCATTCTCTCTTTCTCTACTAATACATAATCAATTGTGTGAAATATATTATTTCTAGACCATGTGTATTGAGGGGCAATATTTGACAAATTTCCAATGCTCAAATTCATTCTCTGACAAAAAACTTCAAAAGCTGTCCAAGTTATCCACATAATCAATTTCTTCAATATGCCCATTCATATCCCCTATGACCATTATTTTCTCCCCCCCCCCTTTTTTTTAAAAATTCTTTATACCTTTAAACTCCATAATAGTTTGACAATCTTCAGTGACCATATACAATATAGCCACCATGCATTCTTGTCTGCCTAACCTTATCTCAAATCACAAATGTTCTTGATACTTTATAATATTTAAATATTTTTTTGATATAACTCCCATACCACCACACCTTTTTTCTATGAACTGTGACAGTTTTAATTGTTTCCTCCTGATGAGAATTTTGTAAGCTTTCAACATTTGATATTAGTATTAAACTGTTATTTTATATCAGATTATATTGGATTTGATTCGGTAAAAATTTACATTTACAAACAAAATAATAAAAAAAAGTTATATTTGAACTTTGCAAATACTGAATAAAAATAAGATCGTAATAAAAACAAAGAACACTTTCATCATTCAACAATTGGGAGAGCAGACGGATATGATAAAATTGACTTTTTTTTTATTGACATTTGTGCTTAAAATGTGAATGAACAAATATCAATATCTGTTAAATCTATCAAATTATGCTTTCCAAGATCTTTTTTTTTTTTAATAATTTTTAGAATATTGTTATATATTTTAAAATATGGTTGTTGGTGGTGGCATGTTAACAATTAGTTTGAAAAAACAAGTTTATCAGAATTCTGTAATTTGCTTTGATAACATTATATAAAATATGTACATATAAATATGAAATGGTGCATATTTTTGATTTTTAATAATTATTGTGAAAAAAATAAATCTTGGTAAATTTAATAAAAAAAATCAAGTTTTAATAATTGGAAAAATTTTCAAAAAATAATCTTGTAAATCGTATTAAATCTGATATCAAAGATCAAAAAGATGTCAAGCATTGGTAGTCGAGAGGTTAGCGACCGCTGCTTTACAAGCAGTTGTCCCGGGGTTAGCAGTTTTGCTTCCCGGCTGATGCTATGACACATGAGAAAAAAAAGATTAAAAAGATGTGGTTAAATACTCTGAAATCACTGCATTTTTGATTATCTTGACATCTTTAGATTTTTTTTAAAATTTAAAATATCAGAATAAAATATATGAGAAATTTGCAATTTAAACACTCACAAAAAGAGTGAAATATGCTCTGGCTATACAAAAAAACTGACTCCAGTTGCTCACATTGATTAAACAGCTGGTTAAAGGTGGAATTTCCAGTTTTTGCTTAAATCCATTCATTTCTTTGTCCATCTTTCCAAACAATGCCTAGTGTACTTTTTTTCTGGATTACTTTGTAAGTAAAAGTCTCTGCTTTATTTACATATTCCAGATAAAAACATTAAAACTAAAAATTACAACGGATCAAAAGTATTTAAATATAACATGAAGTTTTTATATATATTGTGGCGACTACATACAGTTGTGGTCTCACATGTGTATATATTTAATATGTGAGTAAATATTAAATAATAGAAAGTGAAACGCGAAGTGCGAAATTAAAGGAGTCAATGTAGTTATATATTTTGAAATTCAAGAAAAAGTTAATTATTTAATTACAAAACATTTAAAAAAAAAAGAGAGAGTTAAAATTTAGTTAAAAGGGTAGAAACGTTACAATGATTTTATTTTAAGGAAAAAGGGGGAGGAGATGCATAAAGAAAAATGCGTCTCTTTCTCTCTTTAAATTACTCACACAAAAAAATAATAATAATAAAAAGAAAAGAAACAAATTCCTAACAACAAATAATAAAAAAAGGGTATTTGAAATTTATTATATTTTAGCTAGTTGGAAATTGTAAAATAAAATAGTTTAAATGAAGAATTTTAAACTTGTGTATAAAATAAAAGTAATGTATAGCAAATCTGTATAAGATAAAACCGTAAAGATGTGAAAAATATGTTTTAATTAATTGCATTCCAGAAAGCAATAGATGAACAAATCTTATAAATATGGCAAATCAAAATTATTAAACACTTGACTTTTTTTGAGTTGGTGATCAACTTGGGCAAAAAAACTTATAACGTGTAAGACGAGCAGTAAAAAAAAAAAGAAAGAAACATATTGGCATATGTATTTCCTTCGGGATGGGTGGCTAGTGGCCCTAGCGGGACAATGGTTCATTTGCTGCCCACATGACATCTAACTCTCGATGGAATAACATCTGTTGCCTTGTCTGTTAAATAGATTTGCCACTCTGTCTGCTGCTATGTCAGAAGAAGTTATATAACCAAGAGATACGAACCGCAGGAACTGGGAATTAAACCAGAGACAACAAATTATATCAAGCAAGACCCATTTATATAAAGTGAGTATGGAAGGACTTATTCAGTCGAAGTGTACATGGAAGAACCGGCGATCTCTGCAAAAGAAGTGGGTTGACTCCCACAAGACGGTCATAGAGCGCTTTATAGAACTTCAAATCCTAGGTAAAAAATTTACTGCATCAAACATGCATGCATTTTTGTTTTTTGTGTTATATTATTTAAAGAAAAGATAAATAAAACTAAGCATTAATTTGAATTGCACTATATTTGAAAGAAGTAAGAACTATTTTCTGCGAAAAGATTGAAAAAGAACAATTTCTTCTGATATGGGACATTTGCTACATATTCGTTAATATAATTAATATATTACTTTAATATTTTATGTATTTCTTTATGTTTTTTTTATGGTCGAGTGATATAATTTATATTATTTAATTTGTGATTTTATTAAATGTGTTATTACTACTAAAATTGGTTGTCTTGCTTAATTGATGTGACTTTATTTTAAAAGAAAATAAATAAGTAGAAATGGCTGTATATTCATTTATTATACTTGTATTGTTGGTAATCTCAAAAAATAAATAATATATTTCAAGTGCTGGAGGCCTATTAACTCATTTCTAAAAAAAATGGCTTTGTCCAGCAGTTGGGAATTCCTGATCATGAAAAATAACATTGGAGTAATATGTTCGTATTGCTTTGGGGTGGGATCAGGAGTACAGATATAAAAGATAATTTGTGACTGCACTTGCTTCTTGCTTGAGATAATGGAAATACAAAAACCGTTACAATATTTACATATATTGTGATCTTTAGCTTTAGCAAAAGCTAAATGCCAAGTTCTATGCCAAAACATCTAAAAAAATTATATAATTCAATTCTATTGTTAATATATTTGGTTGTCATCTGATCCTTCGTGTCAGCCGCTAGAAGTGCGATTTCTAACCAAAAACACATTAATATAACGTTCCCGGGCTAGCGATTCTCTATTAATATTGACTTTTTTTGTTTGTTTACAAAGTTTACTTTCTTTCGTTTCTGAATTATTTTTCCCAAATAATATTTTTGATGATGGAATAATAATAGTTTTTTTTTTTTTAATTTTTATTTTACCAAAGGGTCTTTTTTTGGTGTGTGTTCAAATAGTAATTTGTGTTTTTTTTTAAATAGTATTACTGTTTTTATAAAACTGGATTGACAAAATACAAGAGAGAACGGGTTTTTTTGATGGATCTTTAAATAATAATTTACGTTACTTTGATAGATTTACATTTGATTGCCGACAACAATTAGTGGAAGGGTTTTTTTGTGTACGATTAAATAATAATTTACGTTACTTTGATAGGTTTACATTTGATTGCCGACAACAATTATTGGGAGAAGTGCTGTTTTTTTTTTGCGCGCGCGTGTGTGTATGTTTAAATAAAAATTAAAACCTTTACTTTTATCGGTTTACATTTGATTGACGACCGATTGGACTTCCTTTCGTTTATAAATTATGGTTTTGGTTCTACAAATAAATATTTTTGACAATGGGACAATAATAGTTGTTGTTTAATTTTTATTGACAAGAGCAGATGTTTTTTTGGTATAGATTCAAATAGTAATTTGGGTTACGTTTAAATAATAAGTTGCGGTCTTACTTTGATTGGTTTACATTTGATTGCCAACACTAGTTATTGGGAGGGGTGTTTTTTTGTGTGTACAATTGTAGACAACAATTATTGGAAAAAGGGGTGCAACCGTTTAAAGAATAGTAGTTTATGTTACTTTTAGTAGTGGTGTACATTTGATTGCTGACAATAATTAGTGAGAGGGGTGGATGTTTTTGGGTGATGATTAAATACTAATTTACCTTCCTTTTATTTTACATTTGATTGCCGACAATAATTATTGGGAGCTAAAGAGGTTGTTTTTTTGTGTATATTTAAATCAAAATTGAAGTTACTTTTATCGGTTATATTTGATTGACAACGGTTTTGACTTACTTTTTTTTTTTCGTTTATAAATTATGTTTTTGGTTTGTCCAAAACCTAATATTTTTGACAATGGGATAATAATAGTTGTTGTGGTTTTCTTTCATTTTTATTGACAAGAGCGGGTCTTTTTTTGGTGTATGTTCAAATAGTAATTTGCGTTACGTTTAAAAAATAATCAGTTTACCTTATTTTTAGTGCTTTACATTTGATTGCCGACAACAATTAGTGGGAGAGGTGTTTTTGTTTACGATTAAAGAATAATTGTACATTCCTTTTATCTTTTACATTTGACTGCCGACAACAATTATTGGGAGAAAGGGTTTTGTGGTTTTTTTTTGTTTGTGGGTATGTTTAAATCAAAATTTAAGTGACTTTTATCAGTTACCATTTGATTGAAAACCGATTTGACTTTTTTTTTTTTTTCATTTATAAATTATTTAGGTTTGATTTCCGGCGACATTAGTGGGAGGGTTTTTTGTTTTTTTTTATACGATTAAAGAATAATTGACGTTCCTTTTATTTGACCGTTTGATTGCCGACGACAATAATTATTGGGAGAAGAGGGGTTTTTGGGGCTATGTTTAAATAAAAATTTTAGTTACTTCTTTTATTTTACATTTAATTGCCAACGACAACAATTATCGTGAGAAGGTATGTATGTTTAAATAAAAATTGAAGTTACTTCTTTTATTTTTGACATTTGACGAAGGCCATTTAGAATCCCTCAAACAAGCTTGCCTTTACAAAGTGAACATTTCCGTCGGCAGATGTTTTTGGACCTCAAATCTGCATATATTTGCCGCACAATCCAATCTTTTCTTTCAGCAGCAGGATGTTTTTTTCTTTTTTTCTGCTGTAGAAATATTCCAGCGCCGGCTTCCGTGTCTGGCAATTCCCATCTTTTCAAGTTTTCTGTTGTGGGAATTAGCCATACTTTTTGTCTTGGAAAATTTCTCGCTAAAATGTGACTCAAAGCGTGATTTTTAAAATTTTACGCTACCCCACCCTAATCGAAAATTTAGGAGGAATACAAATTTATGAGGAACAATCACTACTGTTAAAATTGATAAAATGTAACAATACATCAATTCGTCTTAAAAAAAAGGCACCCGATGAAAATTTGAATAATTTTCACACGATCACCTTAACACACTCTCGTACGATATTGTTACATAAAATACATAATGCAGCATTACGATATAGTGCGTGACACAAACAACTACAGCATTTTCCTCTGCTTTTAGCATCAGAAAAAGCCACACCATTAGCTGGTAAGCCAAGTTAACACTCTTTCTAGATTTTATCGTAGAAAGAAGACTTAACTCCAAGTTAACACTCTACCTTTTAGTGTAGAAAGTAGACTTAACTCCAAGTTAACAATCTTTCTAGGATTTATTTTAGAAAGATTGCTTAAAGGCTTGGGTGCAGCCATGGAAATGGCATATTTCTAGAAATTTAGCTAGAAATCACGCCTCTAGCGGCTGACACGAAGGATCAGATGACAACCATATATTTTTATTAGTGTAGCTATAAAATAAAATGGTACTAATCAGTCTGCCAAGCCTGATGTCTGGTGTCATTGTTTCTCTGCTAAAAACACAGAAATATGCTGTGATGTCTGGTGACATTGTTTCTCTGCTAAAAACACAGAAATATGCTGTTTACACAGCCCAATATTTGTGCTTTTGCAGAGTAACTTACAGCCTATAGAACAGTACTATTCATATTAGCCGCTGCAGGCATATATGTCATTGCACACCAATATTATGGCCCGCTAATGTGCTTCATGACACTATGCAAATATGCACTCTTAACAGATCGCTATCATATGATGTGAGGGTGTAGGGAATTCAAGTGGCTATAACTGTTGTAATATGCATTCAAATTAAAGATCTTATCCCCTATCCAACAGAGTATTTGATAATAATAATTGTAAGACTATCACCGTGCTTCCCTACAAATTTTGGAAGGTGGAAAAATTGCAAAAGGTCATGGACAAGCACCTTTTCCCAGAACTCGTGCAAATAACCACATAAATTATGAGACAAATAAAATTCTAAGGTTGCATGTAGTTTTGTAATCATAAACATGGTTTAACCAGTGATGACAAATTATTTGTCAACACACACACACACCCCCAAAAAAAAAACATTAAAATAAAATCAAAACTTTTGACTTTTTCAACTTTGGTTTTTTTTTTTAAAAAAATATAGCAACTTTTTTTAATTTTAGCTATACGGCGATTTTTGTTTTGGCTTTATTTGTATATCACTGATATACTAAAACTTTTCTTTTTAAAACCAATTTTATTAACCTTTTTTTAAAAATAAAAACAAACCAAAAATAACTTTTGTCTCTATCTTTTGTCTCAATGACGACAAATTATTTGTCCCCATCTCCCCCCCCCCCCCAAAAAAAGTTAAACTAAGATCAAAACTTTTGACTTTTTCAACTTTGGTTTTCTTTTTTGTTTTTAAAATATGGCAACTATACGGAGATTTTTGTTTTGGCTTTATTTGTATTATGTGATGTTTTTAATTTTGCCATTTTTGAAAAGAAAATGTACAAATATTTGAATCAAATCTTGTATCATAAATTATTTACAAGAATGTCAAAATATGTCAAAAGATGAATAAAAAAGTCATATCAAATGTCCAAATATTTTTTAAAAAGGTGAAGAAAATGTAAAAATATTTTTAAAAAGGTGGAGAAAATGTAAAAATATTTTAATAAAAGTCTGAGAAAATGTAAAAATAATTTAATTAAAAAAGTCAAGCCCAGATCAATATAATTGTGTGTTTTTAGCAGAGAAACAATGCTACCAAGTGGCTGGCACCAATTAGTAACAATAAAATTTACAGTTTAAATCAGTGGGCTTCAACCTTTTCACCCCTGTGGCCTGGTAAAAATAAGGATAAGATTTTGTGGACCGGCAAAAGCAGATAAATTTTCTTAAAGATGTAACCTGCTTAGCCTTAGATAAGCATAATTGTTATAACTGACCAAAACAGCACACTAGTTGATGTGTATAGTAATGGTGTTGCTTACCTTCACATGTTGAACAATCTTTCTCGAGTTGCACAGTCATATTGTTACAGAAAACATACAATAACAATCGTTCTCATTAATGTGCTTGCATTTTACATTTATTATTTCATTGTTAAAGCATGCAAGAATAAAATGTTATTCACCTGAATGTTGAAAAAGTCAAAAGTTTTGATCTTATTTTTTTTTTGGGGGGGAGGAGTTAAAAAATACTTTGTCATCAACTGAAACAAAATATAGACACCAAAGTTATTTTTTGTTTGTTTTTATTTTTTAAAAAAGGTAACAGAAATTGGTTTCAAAAATAAAAGTTTTAGTATTTTAGCAGTATACAAATAAAGCCAAAAAAAATATTGCCTTATAAGCCAAAAAAAAAGTGGGCATATTTTTAAACAAAAAAAAAAGAAAACGAAGCTTGAAATCTTACTTTATTTTGGAGTGGTGGGAGTATATTGAGAAATGCTTTGTAAATGTTAGAGTCAGAACTTATTTTTTGGTTTTTATTTTTAAAACAAAGGTAATAAAAATTGATTTTCAAAATAAAAGTTAAAGCCAAAAAACACTAAAAAAATATTAAAAGAGAGAGTAGAAAAAATTTAAGAGATCAAAAAAAGTCACGTTACATTTTATTGTTTTAACAATGCTGACAAGCAGCCGTGATTGGCTATCAAAAGACAATCAGAGTTTGTATAATAAAAAACTTTTTCTAACCCCCCCCCCCATAAACATCTGTGATAAATAGAAAAACAAATTAATTTATGTATAATTGATTAGATTTTATTTTTGTTGTTTCTTTTTTTTAATCGGGAAAAAATGCGATGAAAAAATAAATAAAAATTATTCATATTAATTAAAAGTTTAAAATCGTATTATTTTGTTATTATAAACTTTCTTGCCAGTCTAGCTGCGGACCAGCAGAAAACTTCTGTGGCTCGGTGCTGGTCCAGGGCCCGGTGGTTGAAGACCACTGGTTTAAATTATAATAATTTTAAGGTTAAATAAGTGTTTACCATACTAAAGTCTTTAAATCTTCAAATAGCTGGTAATGCAAATGATAAATAATACATTTCCAAGTTAATACTATTAACTTATTTCTAATTTAACTGTTAAAATGCTTCAAAAAGCTTGTATTAATTTTAACAACATAATATTCTAGTTAAATATTTTAAATTTATTTGTATAGAAGGGTTTAATAAAGCTAATAATTAAAGATAGAATGTTTAAAAGCAATAGATAAATGAATACCTGAATAAATGAGAGAATAAAAGTTTTAAATTTTATATTCTAAAAAACTTGTCTAGATTTAAACAATAATAAATAAATGCATTAAATATTATCTGTAATATTTGTTTTATTTTCTTAATACAATGTAAATTTTAGATGTGGAATATTTTCATTTTATCCTGGTATCAGGAATTGTTTTAATTATTATTTTTAATTGTCTAGACAAAGGTTAATTTAATTTAAAAATTGAATATTAATTAGTTAGATTTTTACTTGACAACCTTCCCTAGTTACATTAGATCAGGAATTCAAACCAATTAATGGAAGGATGCAAAGAGTAAAAGGTTAATCAAAAGTCTTGTAAAGTGGCCACAAGACTATTATAAATAGGTGTGATTGTTACCTGCTTAGCAATTAAATTTTAAAAAAACTCTAATTAAATTTTTAAGTGTAATTTTCTTTAAATTTTTTTTTTTTTAGTTTAAGAATGATAAGTTAAATTATAATATCTATGCACAATTATCTGAACTGCAATACCAAAGGAACTGAAATCTTTATTTCTCAGCCAGTTTTAGTGGTAATATTATTTAATTAGTATAATGTTTAGAATGTTATCTTTTAAATTTTTGGCATTGGAGAACTTCAACAGTTATTACTGTTATTGTCATTATAATGATGCAAGAGCAATTGTCAATTTCAAAGTACATGTGAAAGTCATCATTATAATTAAAGTTGCGACAGAATATTCAAAAATTTTAACACCAATAATGACTTTA
Organism: Epiperipatus broadwayi; assembly: GCA_028023455.1. NCBI lineage: Eukaryota > Metazoa > Onychophora > Udeonychophora > Euonychophora > Peripatidae > Epiperipatus > Epiperipatus broadwayi. The sequence continues at coordinate 574,647 of JAQFVV010000111.1, forward strand.
AAAATATTAATAATTTTCTGATATTTTATTTAACAATACTTATTTCATATCAAATATATTTTCTTCTAGTAAAGAACTTTTAATTCATAGGATAAAAATTATATTGTTCTATGAAAAGTATGTTTCGGATGTTTTAAAAGAATTTTAAGTTTACAAAAGATATTTAATTTTATCATAATAATATTTTACTTCCATAAACAATTTAATTGTTCTGTATTCTAATAAAAGACATTACATTGTTAATTGAAAAACAGCATGTAAGAATTTATTTATTATAATTATTTTTTGTCTTCTCTTCTTTGGAAAAAAAATTTTTTTTTCAAGGTGGAGGTAATAGAAAAATCAACTTGTAAAAAACTTTAATAAATATTAGATGAAATGTAAAAGTTTTGACTTCATAAAAGGAAATATAAAATATATCTGCAAAAGATATATTTGAATACATTTAAAAGATTTTTCTGCATTTTTATTATTTTAAAACACCAATAATATTTTAAACCTGTGAGCTCTTCTCTCCCTGAGTAATACTATGGAAACCATTCTAGTCATAAATATGACATTTAAAAATATTATTTTTCTCCTGCAAATACTTTTGTGATTTTGGACAAATATGATTTATCAAAAGTATTCCCCTGCAAAATATTCACATTATTATTAAAATTAAGATAATTCTTTTGATGGATTAATTTTTGGAAAACCTGAGTTTAAATATTAAGGAAGTATTTGTGACAACTTAATAAACATATATCATAATTTAAATTCATAGATACTTGTTTGAATGGCCATACATTTATCTTATTATTCCCTAGCATATTTTCTGAAATTTTCTCAAGGATATCTGGAAGCACTTTTATATTTCATAATTTATATCCTAAATTTTGATATTTGAATTATAGTGCACATAATGTTAAATATATTTGCTGTCCACAAGACTTTATTTGCCACATCTACCTATTCACATTCCAATGTAATGGTTATTCAAAGAATAAAGATGAAGGGCTTTGTTTAATTTAATGGTAAAGGATTAAATTTACTTGTATTTATCGTTTTGGAAAAAATGTTTTATTTAGCTGCATATAATTTTGAAATATTTTATGTTAAAGTTCTTAGAATAGTAATTTATCATATTTTAAAAGTGTTCCCTTTTTACATATGAATTATTTATTATAAAGTTATATTGTTCTGCTGTAAGCTGGATAAGTAGATGTGTGTTTATATTATTTATTTTATGCTTATTTATTGCATAATGTTAATGGAGCCACATTTGGCATTAGTTATTATTATTTTCATCTTTCACATTTGTTTACTATAGTACTTTTGTAAGAGATAAATTTATTCTCTTTCTATTTAGGAATGCTTATGTATGCCAGTATATTTAGAAATGATAGTGCTAATTTCTATCATTATTTTGCTAACTTATTTTTCAAAAGACATATAGCATTGTCTCTCTAATTATTATTGTTTTACTAGAGTGTGTATAGTCATATGCATATATTTTTGGAGACAGTAGCTTAGTCTTTATTTTAAGGCAATTCCTATTTAATATTTTGTCCCTGATGTGGATTCTCATGACAAAGCCCTAGATCCTTTATTAGCCCTCAAAAGTAGGCACATTTTTATGAGTTATGCCATCATACTTTATTACTTTGCCTTGCTTAATTATTTAAAGATGGATATCATGTGGTTGTTCGAAGGTATTCATTTATTAATAACATTCTCACAGCGTCTGCGCAATTAGCTTAACAGGCTGTCATTCTATCGTAAAGATGGATTTTGTAGTATGTTTAATAAAGCATTGTATATTTTACCATGGCCTTACCTGACATTTTTAGTGATTTTATCAAGGTATTGAGGAATTCTATCTTACCTCTACAGCATTCTTACTTGGTTTAGATGTGAATGATTCATTGTAGATGTGTAAGTCCTATATTTACAGCTTTGCTAATAATGAGGACAAAACGGGAGAATTAATTTAAAATTTTTAAGTTTGTTTAGGCATAGACAATATACATCTGTCTTATCACTCATTCATTGCTGGATTGATAAGCTACTATTATTGAATACATTAAACATTCATAAAAGGGACATTACTTATATGAAGGTTATTATCATTGTATGAATGCCTTAACAAGTAAGAAATTTTTGATAATTAAGCAATAGAAAGTTTATTTTAATCTGCTGGATTATTTTTGTTTAATCCAATTGAATTTTTTTTATAAAACATTATGTAAAATTTTAATCCTTCTATCATAATTTTGAAAAAGCCTTTGACTATGTAGGCACAAATATGAGGTATTTGTAATTGTTTTTCTATAGAATAAATATTTGTTTTTGTTATTTAAAAGTGTTTTGTTCACATCATCCTGCTTATCAACCAGAAATCATTCTACATATTGACTAGAAATCTAAATACTTATAAAATATTATAAATTATTTTAAGTGTATTTGTTAAAAGAGTAACTGAACACTGAAACTAATAAGTCGCTTTATTGAATTATTTAAATATTAGAATTACATTTATGAAAGATGTATTTTGCATAATAAAGAATTACAATTTGATTTATCACTTTGGATTACTTTATTTAATTTGATTTGTAATTTCAAATCAGGGTAGATGTTTATTTTAAATCATTTTCATATTTGAAGGTCATATTTATTATTCTATGATAAAATTTAATTTACAAGATCCTAATTCATATTATAAGATGTTTAAATAGATTTATTCTAGGATATTTAGAATGACTATTAAATCCCTTACCCATTCTTAATATTGAGTGTAATCATAAATTATTCATTATCTTATTCTAAAATTAAAAGATCATGTTTTATTTTATTTCAGTTAGCAATAGTATCATAATTGTGATAAGGCATTAGCTTCAGGGAAGTGTATGTCATATTTATTTTAGTAACTAGGATTTTATTCAATATATAATAAATCTAAAGAGTCAAAGAGAATTTATTTTATAATTTAAATGAAATCATATTACCCTGAAATACTCTGATTTATTTCATAAACTATATTATTTGAATTTATTTTGATAATGAAGAAATTCATTCAAAAGATGGATCTTCAATGGCATAAATGGCATAGATTTTAAAAGAACATTTCTAAATTTTATAAGAATTAAATAATGTTTTTATCTGATCAAAGCAATGAAATGCTTAAGAGATATTTAGAAGATGGATATGAAATTAGTAGTTGTAATAGATGTTTATAGAAGAAAAAAATGTAAATGTAACCTTAACGGCATATATTCACAATATTAAGTCTCTTATGCGTGCTAAAGTGAATTGAAATTTTTCCTCCAGTTAAGTGATTAATAATGTTGTTTTGTATTTTATTATATTTTATTATAAATGTTTACCCCTATGTATCTTTTTATTGTAGGATATGGCATTTATTATGTAAACCCACTGAGCTTAGCTATTAGCTGATATTTTAGCTTATACGTTATACAGCATTGTTATTACCACTTTCATTTCGTTAGCCCATCTTTCTTAGCTACAATTTGGACTTGCCCAATGCTGGTTTCAGTCAGCTGGAAGGACTTCTCATTCTTTGAGGTTACAATATATATATATATTTACACACATGAATATACACATACATGTGGCCGTAAAAGCACAAAATAAATAATATTATCCTACAAATACTTATTTTTTTATATAATTTTAATTATTCATGAAAAATATAATATAATAAAAAGCAGATATTTAGATATTTGAATAATTTTTTCATTTTTCACCGACTTGCATTAAAATTTTCCCTCTCCCCCAAAATTTTGTTAAGTAATTTTATATGAAATTGAAATATATGTGAAAAATATTGAAAACTAATGGTCATGAAATTTTGTATAATTTTTTTTTTCGTAACTAAATCCTTAATAACAGAATATATATATGAATTCAATTATTTAATGATAAAATCTCCTTTAAGAATACAGGCAAGTATTCACAAACACTATTATTCTTTTAAAAAACATTCTATCATTCAAATATTTTTTTAAAGAATGAAGTACATTAGGATATTTAAAAGAAACAGATTGAACAATATATATATATTACACAAATTTACTTTGTAAGTGGCAAATTTTTAGCAAGCTATTATTTACAGTAATTCTTTTTTCAATCAGGGTGTCCCTAAAGTCTGGACGCATGAGAAATAAAATATCATTAGCTCTAATTTTTTTTCCTGCACAGATTAAACATGACTTTGTCAAAAGAAGAATTGAACTGGTACTTCTTAGTGGACATGAAGGGGGATCATATTGAAAGATAGCAGATTAATTTAATGTGCTTCATCCACAAAGGATTCCATGTGAATTTTGCAAAGCGCATCAACCTTTGAGTTGCAAATGATGGAAATCATATTGAAGATGTTATTTAATATTCCAGTTGAGTAAAATGTTAATAAATTTCAATTCTAGAAAATATGTATTTTTACCTGTGTCCAGACTTTAGGGACACTTGTATAAATGATTAGTAAATATCCTTTACAAGATTTGAAAGTATTTCTTTTAATTTTACAATGGTTAATAAATTTAGATAGATTTACCAAAGTTTTACTGAAACTACAATTACCCTTCTTTCTTTTTAAATTCATTGTGATTTTAGCAATTAATAGTTTGGGGAAAAAATTAAGTAAAAAAAAAATATAGAAATTTATAAATATGAATTCATAAATTTCAATGCGCACTATACTATCTATACAAACAGCTGCCTGAATTATCTTTCAATGATTTCTTCATCTCATGTACTCAGTGTTGTATTTAATCAAGTATGTGATTACTATTAAAGAGAAAACAATTATATTAAGCTTTATCACTGCTGCGAATTATTGAATAAAAATTCTGTTCAAAATGGCTCCCAAAGTTCAAAGTTAAAGACAATGGCATTTCTGCCAAGTCTAAGAAAAGAGGCAATGAAATGAAAATAAATGACTTATATGGGGGGGGGGGGGAGTTATATGTTTAACTTCATCAGATATTCAATAAAAATGTATCAAATCATGAAATGTTGTATATATATGTGAATGTATTACCTTTCACTCTCTGAAGTTATTACAATTCTTTTTTCATAACTATTCTATTTTTGTGTTAATTTTTCATTATAGTGAATCGTAGATCAGTGTATATATTTTAAACACATACTATGTAAATTTGGAGAAATTATTGTATATAATATTTATTATAAAAGTACATAAGAATTTTTTTATATCCATCAAATTTAACATGTTTACAAATTACTTGTATAAAGAAACAATTATATTAAATATTGCTGTCGCTCTTTCTTAAAACTTATGTAAAAATAAAAACGTAAAACCTGTGTCATTATCCAATCTATTATCTTTATAAGATCGGAATGACAAGTGAAAGTGGATTCATTTTTTACCTGTTTTGCTGCTAAACGACATTATATTAATATGTCTAACACTTGGATATTTATCATTCCAATTATTTATTATACTCGCATAAACATATTGCCTAATGCTATATTACTAATTATAACCAAAATAGAATATAAATATAGCAATAAAAATATTAAAATTACAAAAAAAAATTTACAACCATAGTTTAGCCTATTAAATGGACTTTTTAAAGTAAAAACTATTAACAAAAACATAGAGATATAGGTAATTACTGACAATTCAAAAATCATCTTCAACTTTAACTTCTTTTTTTTAATAAAAACTGATGGCCACAGATCCAAAATGATTAATCAAAAACATATGTTCAACTCTTTTTATTGTTTCATTCCATATATGTATATAAAGATAAATGATTACTCACCTGAGTGTATATGTAACTTATTGACAATAATTTTCTTTATGCAATTGTTTTTAAATAACTGACCTGCCCTCCAATCATAACAGTTAAAAATTTGTACAATATCAAAATGGCCATTCCATACCACTATGTCTATTGTTTATATAAATGATTCTTATTAACAAATTCAATCAGAGGGGAATTCCTAAATTAATCAAATTATAATCACCAATAATTTAAAACAATTGAAATTTCTGACTACTAAAACAGTAATTTCATTTTTAAACTTTCTAATCAAAGATTAAAATGAAATGTATGTTAAAATAAAATTTTATATAATTTTTGACATGTATAAAAAAAATGCCAGCAGAAATGCCCATGTATAGAAATTGACACATGACTTATTTCCAATACAAAAAGATATATATGTTACAGTTAATGCATTAAAAAACGAGATTAGAAATACATAAGTTATATGTTCAAAACTATGTGCAAAAATAATGTCAGTTATTCTGGAACTCTCAGAAAGAATTGAATAATATTATGGAGTATAAACACATTTTATATTATAATTCTCTAATTCCTATTTCCTGATAGGAAGTATTGTTTTGCAATATTCAAATTCAGAGATCTGCTTTCACTCATATTATTTTATTTTGAAAATTCCAAACATCCTGGTAAGTTATGAGATAATCTGCTTTATATATATATATATAAAATTGAAATGGAAGTATACTACACTCTCATGAGCAAATGATAATGAAGAAACTCTTTAAATTATAATACTAATAAGTTTTGGTTTGCTAATTATGTTGAAAATTCAGATTGGAAATAATATTTTAGCCAGATGTAAATATGGCATTAATAATTTTGAACTTATAATCAAGTAAATGAAGAAGAATAAATATGAAAGATGGATGGATGAAATTTATTTTTGCTGGTATGATGTGGAGAAGAAATGCTATAACAGATTTTCATTGGGGCAATAATGATCAAAAATAATGATGATGAAACAAAAGATGAAAATGTTTACTTTTCAACCTTCGTGTCAATAATAAAATAGATGTCACTAATTGTAAATATCAAATAAACCTAGTTAAAGTATAAAAAATCGAAACAGAAGTAAACTACCTTTTTTTTTTTAGCTATGGATGAATAACTATCTTTATATCAGCAAATGATAAAGACAAGAACAGGCTATCTATTTTTTAAGCTTATGATGTTAATAATAAAAATTGTGCATGCATATGCAGGATATGCATTGGCAAAATAAAATTTCAATCATTTGTTTGTAGATATTATTATACACCTGATGTATTTTTGGTATAGTGCATCATATTTGCAAATAACACAGGCATTAATAATACCAGCAAATAAATAATTAGTTTATATTCTCAATGCAATAATAATGAACTACTTTAATTATTATTATTATCACCATCATCATCATTATCTAAAAGTAATATATTTTTCTGCACCAGGACAAGAGTGTGAAAGATTTATTCACAGTTATAAATCTTGCATATGGTAAAATTTCACATTGTTAATAGAAATTACATTACATTGCAGCAACATGAGATTTAGCCATTTTAAAGTTTGAAGATTAGAGCTACTTATAAGCAATTAATAAATTTCAATTATTTTTCATATACGTAGAAAGAAAATAAATGAACGATAGTCGTCATAATATTAAGCCTGTATATAGAAATCACAATTTTCTCATACAGAAGCATAGACAGGTTGATATCGAATTATTTCATGGCACAACATGTTAAGCATGTCTTATCCTTAATACTTTATTCTTGATAAATCAAAAGAAAATAGAAAGTATTTTTATTTGCCAAAGTATAATTCTAATTGGCTGACTGGGACGGGGGGGGGGGGGAGGTCACTCTATAAAAAGAGTATTTTATTATTATTATTCTAGAACGGACATAATCTATGACTCTTTATTGACTTTCTGTATGTCATATAATTACATCGGAATAATAATTTGTTAAATATCTTGATAATCTAATAAAGTACTAAATGTCATGCAGCCGAATTTATGATTGTAATATCTTATAAGACCCATTGCTCTAAAAATATAGTCCATATCTGCTAGTAAGAAAGTGAACAAAATTTATACCCTCTGTTTTCAAAGAAGTCATAAAATATAACAGTAATTTATAAGCAAAATAATCATGAGAATGTAGCGTATTATTTTTAATTCTGAATAAAAATTATTTGACAGGAGTCATGTGATAACAAGTATCAGCTGATAAGTGACGAAATCAACGTAAAAAAGCGAAGAAAATGATATTCCTGAATTTTGTTGACTTAAGAAGATTAATTTTATAATTTTAACCGAGTGAGTGATCTGAAATACAAACTTGTTCAAATGTCATGTTTAAATTCTAAAAATAAATAACACGATTTGTTTGGTTTTAGCAATGATAGACAGTTCCAGGTAGTTTCTCAAACATGATATTTAATTTTTTACTATAAATTATTAATATATATCTCTTTAACTACCAACAAATTCTGTGAAAAATAATCTGAACTTGTATATTATAACCTGTCCATTTTTAAAAAATAACCGAGTAATCTATGAACACTAAATATGAGTGCAATCAAATTTCTATGATAAATTTCCGACCTATTTGCTTTCTTAAGGAGAGAAAAAAGACTATTTCTGAAATAAAATGAAATATGAAAACAAACTAATTTACTACAATGCTCCAAAACCATCTTACATCAGTTAATAGCAGATTCAAAAGCTAAATATCAAATAAGATAGTACTTGGTACTGGTGTTACATTGTGGTTTCATTTGAGCTCCTGAACTAAAGAAATTTGATATAAGATAAATTTTGTTTATTCATAAATGTCAAAGGTCTCCTGATCTTAAGAATGGCAAACCATTCATTTTTTTGTTGTTGTTTTTTTTTTCAAAATGACTGTCAAAACTTTTCAAAGATAAAATAAAATAAAATTGTATCTTAGGATAATAATAAAAAAAGAGACGATGTCAGGACCTCCATAATTCTTTCTCCACTAACAGTGATGGTCTCATCATATTATAATCATAATCATTCAGTACACTTTCATCTAATAAATTCAGATTAATCTCAAATAATTCTATCTGCACTACATATAAACTATAAATTTTTATTTGAAAAAATATCTTGCCTATCTGTGGCCTTAAAAAAAATCAAGGTTCACTCTCAGTCAAAATATGAATCCCAGATAGTGAACATGACAATAGATGAGCAGACCACTATGCCATGAAGTCTTTTTATAATCAATGTATTTCACTATTTCAGAATTTCCATTTGCACAAATAACCTATCAGAGATTGCATTGCAAGACGTTCTCTTTAATTTTCTCACAAATGAAATATATATACACAAAATATTCTTTGTGATTGGATTTAAATGAGGCATACCACAAAGTCTTAGGATAATCATCATCAAGCCAATGCCAATTATGAGATATATTGTAAAAGAGAAAGTATGAATAATTTTGCTGCATATAAATATAAAAATAATCATACTATTAAGCATACTAAACAGTGCAATAATTATTATAACAATGCTCAGAAGAGCATCTTATACCATGAGTATTCTATGTAAACTTTAATGATAATTTTGAGTATCTTAGCACCATCTAAATAACTAAAGAAAAAAATAATAGATGCCCATAGACATATATCCTAAATTCCATTATGTCCAAATTAACATCTTGAATCCCTTAAAACTGAATTTATATAAACAAAAGAAAGATACAAAATACCAAATCTATACTAGAATTAAATAAATTCATTGGAATAATTTAAAATAATGATTAATAAATTAATTTACAATAATAATAAAATGAAATTAAAGGTTTGATATTCCCAATAACAAAAACAAATTACATCCGATTTTCATTTGTACAGGTACAATATTTTCCAAAGTTGATAATAAAACAATAAGTATACCATTGTTTAAATTGTCATTTACAGAAATAATTGTAAAATTCTAAAATATGATTTATATATTTGTATGTGCACAGATATGAGTATATGGTATAACTTTTCTTAACTCTACAGGCCAATATTATTCTGTTTTAACATGTAAATATTACATCTATACATAATATATGCACACATTATGGCATAATTATTAAACCTTAATTTGAAAGATTTATTAGAAATGATAAAGTTGTTGTACCTTCAGCAGAATAATTAATAATATAATCTCTATCAGTTACCAATAAATTGATCACTCTAACTATTACTGATTTCCACTATATAAAACATAGTGTGAGTTAGGACATGGATGGCATAAGCTTATTAAAAAGTCATAGAATAATTAAATCATTTGTAACCCTGAGCATCCACTCACCTGCATGTGAGCTCTATATAAATGGCTTTATGATACTATTTTATAACCCTGAACCACTCATCTGCGTGTGAGTGCTATAAATTGCTTTATGATATTATTTCATAACCCTGAACCACTCACCTGCATGTGAGCCCTATATAATTAGCTTTGTAACCTTGAGTCACTCACCTGCATGTGAGCACACTATATAAATGGCAGTAATATATTCTTCATAACCCCGAGTATTTACTCACCTGCATGCGAGCCAGCTATACCCAATTTATTTTGCTTTATTATTTATTAAGTATTATATTAAATTTATAAAATATAAATTTGTCTCTGTCTCCATTCTTGCTCATTACCTTATGAATCACTAGTTAAATTATGTTTTACTGCTTTGTTATTGCTGAACGTGAATAAAGAGATATCGAGTGTAACTTCAGGCATGCCATTCATGATGGGTTGACTTGGAAGCACGAGTGAGAGAGTTGAGGTATGATCAGATGTAGGATTTTACTATCCCGACTTGGTCAGCTTTTGGTTCTCTGACTCGGACTCTCAGTCTGTTGAGCAAATGTACAAACCTGACCGTTACAATATATATATCTAATATGAGAGTATTGAAGCCTTAATCCTGTATATAGTTTTTAAAAAATTGTCAATGAATATCTACAACAATAATTGAATAACTGTCTAAAATAATTTATCTTAGACAGACTGACCATATATGTAAAGGAGCTTTAGGTCAGCATGTGATGTACATGAAACTATTTGTTTCACAGGTTGGTTTGTATGAAATACTGCAAAATTCAGCTTTAATTTTTTACTCATTAATGGTTGGCAATAATGTAATAAATATCAAGTAATTGTATATGTGCACATTTAATAACATTCAATAAATTAAAGATCTATATTACATATCACTGCAACTAAATATTTCAAAAACTTATTATTGTTTTCTTTTTGTAAATTTCAGAACAAACTACTAATATTGTTGAGTTATGTAAGAAGATTTGTATTTCCTTCTCATATTAGAAGACAATTATTTTCGTGTTTTGCAAATTTTTTTCTTGTGATAGTCTGAAAATGTATCTTTGTAAACTGTAATGAAAACTTTCTTAATAAAACTCAATAATAAGAAACATTTATCAATATCATCAGTATACATTTTAATAAAATAGTATAATCAGACAATTTTTATCAATTGGTCCATAAAACTTATCTTGGCTAATTTGTAAATCACCCCCCCCCTCCACAACTTACGTGTAATATTAATTCTATGCATAACATATCCATCAAATTTACATAAATGTAAATATATATTGGTTGTGTAGGTTTTTAATTTCCAGAAAATTAAATATAACAATTGAAGCCAAACATAAGATACTTACATATGTCCAATAATTCCAGCTGAAAAGGTCTTAATAGTTGTTTCATAAACCTGATTCATTACATTACTTCTCTTAAACTAATATATTGTGAATTGACAAACCAAGTTGTTAATCTAATAAGCATAACAATTAATTAAATACTAAGTCTTATGCAATTTAGTATAATAATAGAATAGCAAACTTAAGAACCAAAAATTCCTTGACTGACTCACAAGTTGGTTAAGAAAATGGTTTGGCTAATTGACTATAACTATTATGCCTAAGTTGTTTCTTACATTTTTGAACTTTAAATATACTGGTAGATTTGTGAATTCTGCTGAGATCCATAAGCTGTAGTTCCATCTCTATCACTTACAATGGCGTAAATCATGTATGTCTTGCATAGCTTCATTTAGTGGTAGAATGACAATTATAGAATTCAAGGTTCATAAATCATTGTTTTGAGTTTTGCCTCTTCCAGTGTTCAAACTTCTAATAAAGTCTTGAGCAATAAATCATATATTCATGAAAATATTTGGTGCAATAGTAGAACAGCAAACTCTGGAGTACAAAATTCATAGATTGTAGCCCAGCTTTGTCACATCTAGTGCTCAAAATTTTTATAAACTCCCAACCAATAAATTACCTTTTTAATACATTCACCTATCAATCTTTATTTTCTACACAAACAAAAAGGTATTCTTGATGGTATTCATGTATCTAGTTATAAACATTGGCTCTTCCTAACTTCTACTGATCACCATATATAATACATCTATTTAATAAACTGACAACACAATTCACAATTCTCCTTCCTATAAGTTGAAAGCTTTGATCCAATTAAAAAAAACATAATTTCTTCTGATACTTTCAAACTTCAAGACATGTTTAAAAATTTTCTAAGGAGGAAATTTTAAAAAATCATGTCTATAATCATTTTCCATAGTGATTTTTAAAATAATATTTATATTTTCAATAAAAATAACATCCCTTTTATATGGTCAAATATTTAAGTTACATGTGTTTATAAAGTGCATGATATTAGAAATTACAGACCTATCAGCCTTTTATCAGTTTTATATAAAAAAATTTACCAAGATAATTATAACTTGTCTACAGAGAACTTTGGATTTCCACCAACCAAAAGAACAAGCTGGATTTAAAAGTGGTTTTAGTACAGATCATATCCAGGTATTGAGAGAAGTTATAAAAAGGTCAAATGAATATGAGTTGCCATTATGATTTGTAGATTATGAAAAGGCATTTGATTCTATAAACATTTCTTCAGTGATTAAAGCATTGGATCATCAAGGTATAGATCCAGGATATTGTCATATTTTAAAGAATATTTATAAAAATGCAACAATTAGATTACATAATGATACTGGAAAAATCAACATTGAGAAAGGTGTAAGACAAGGTGACTCCATATCTCCAAAACTTTTTACAGCAGTGCTGCAAGAAGTATTTTGTGGATTAAAATGGGAAACTAAAGGAGTGAAAGTAAATGGAGAGTATTTAGGTCATTTAGATTTCGCAGATGATGTAGTTGTTTTTGCAAATAATGTTTCAGAGCTGCAGGAAATGTTGCAGGAGTTGGCAGATGAAAGTAGAAAAGTAGGACTAAAGATAAATGTTAAAAAGACTAAAGTAATGTTTAATCGATTTGCTCAAAATATGAAAATAAAGATTGATTATGAAGAATTAGAAGAAGTTAACAGTTACAAATACCTTGGTCAGATTATTAATACAGATGGAAACATAATGGAGGAAATTAATCATAGAATTAAACTTGGTTGTAGTGCTTTTGGTAGAAATAACTTGATACTAAAAGGAAATATGCCTATGTGTTTGAAAAGGATGGTTTTTAACAAATGTGTTTTACCAGTTCTTACTTATCGATCTGAGATTTGGACACTTAATAGAAGAGCAATACAGAGACTTCAGACCACTCAAAGGAGTATGGAGAGATGTATGTTGGGAGTAACAAGAAGAGATTGAAAACACAATGTATGGGTAAGACAACAAACAGGTGTTACTGACCTTATTGAAAAAATTAAAAGATTGAAATGGAGTTGGGCTGGACATTGCTAGAAAAGATGATAATAGATGGACAATTGAAATTTTAAACTGGATTCCAAGAGATTGTAAAAGACCCAGAAAGAGACCACATGTGAGATGGATGGATGAAATAAGAAAATGTGCAGGAGTGTTGTGGGAAAGAGAAGCTAAAGATCGGAGAAGATGGATTAAACTTGGAGAGACCTTCATCCTGCAGTGGATTGATAATGGTTGATGATGATGATAAAGTGCATATACCAAATGCATTTTAAGAACAATGATTTAATAATGATGAAAGCAAATAATGATGGGTTCAAATCTGGACGAGACAAAATGTAAATTTAAACTTCCAAACAAGTCTTAAAATTTGCTTTTCAAGTAACTGTCTCATAGTTGTTATAGCTAGCTATTTATTTGTTGGCCAGTAATCTTCTACCATACAATGTTCTCCCCAACAGCTTTCCAAGAGAAAATGTGTGGAGGAAAACTAGATGGTAAAATAAGTTTATAAATTAAATTAAAAATTTGTAAATCTAATGAATAATGCTTTACTTTTCTATATTTCGCTTAAAAGAGCTCTGAAGAGGCCATAGTATTGCAGATAGCTATTTAAAAATTGTTTGATTTTTATCTACGAATTAGATAAAATATTTGGTATGCATTTCAATAGTATGAGATATCTGACATCATATAGCATTGAAATTGAAGTCAATTACATGAATCTTTAATGTAACTGAATTTAAGTTGACAGTTTTACAAGTCTGTGAAAAAGAAATGTTGAACATATCTGAGTTTAAAAAGTCTAATTATTGAATGCCCAATTAGTTGAAGGATATTTCTAAAAATTTTAAATCAATATCTTTAAGGGAAATCAGTGAATTCACTAGAAATGAGAGAACAAAATGTGCTAGGAATAACTAGTCAAAAATCAATATTTATTAAGGGAGAAACTAATGGTCATTTATAAAAAATTCTGATCAAAAACTATAAATTAATAAACTTCTGCAGTAGCCAATACATATATGAACACCAATCTTTACAGTAAAAGTAATATTATGAGTTTGATGAGCAAAACAATTATAGTCAAACCGCAGTTTCAAAACCAACAGCTTTGGATGTGAAATACTATCATGCAAGAACAGAGGTAACAGAATTCAATAATGCCTAACATTTGCCAAAAACAAAATTATCAATATGAATGCATTTTCCTAGAAACAAAACATGGTAATTAAGATGTTATGATTAGGATATTTATATCATGGCACCTTCTAAATCTAATCATTACACTGATACATAGCATATGTAGACTATTTGAACATTTGGAAGTTAAGTTCATATTCCAAGATGTTCATTTTTTAAATTCAAAAAACTCATGTAGTAAAGTAGTAATAGAAGCCATATATATATATTTCACAATTTATAAGTAGTTGAGTAAGAAATGAGATAAGAATATCTTTAGAAATCCCTTTTTTGAGAACCTGAGACATTTCTCTACAAATAATGGTTTATTATTCATTCCTCTGAAAACTAAGTGTTTTATAATTCCATCTTATGCAGAATAAAAGCAGGTTTTAATGCAAACAATAGTAAATTATCATTATTTTGTCCAACCTCCAAATGGTTGATCACAGTAATGACACTGATATCAACTTGTATACAAACATATGATTACATATGATTTCAAGTTTAGAGAGAATGCACTTTAGCAGATCAATTCAGAAGCATGAAAATTCAACATTAATTGTGGATAATCCAGTTAGTTTTGAGCATCTGACTCGTATTTGAGTTCCATTTAAATATGTATGTGATGTGTATATATATTCTATAAATCATTTTTAACCAATCAAATGGTCAAATATATAGCAGTTAAAAAAATAATCTTAGGATAAAAACTAGACTAAATAACACTGCTTGTGACATTAATCTTCTTTCTGAATCTGGCTCTAATTTACTAAAGAGAGGCTGCCTTTCAACTGAATTTGCTAGGTAATAGAAAGAAAAAAACAATAAGAAATACTTTCAACTTCTGTATTAAATGATATCAATGAAACTAACTTCAACAATTCAAACAACTTTTGAACTCTGAGCAATAAATTATTCAAACACGATTAACAATGAAAGTATGATAATATAAAAATTATTTTAAAATTTCCTATTAAAGAAATATCAAGAAAAGTAAACTATTAATGAAATTTTTTTCACATTAATTATTAAACAAAGATAATGAAATGTTTTTTTCATAACTGGTGACTAAATAAAGATAAAGCTAATATATATAATAATAATAACTCAAATGCAAAATGTTAAAACAAATACAACAATGATGGTACATATTTGATAAATGAAAATATACTGTAATAAATAGTCTATTTATATAGTGCTTGACTACATATGTAATATAAAAAAGGTAATAAACCTCTGGTGATGTGCTTTTCATGAATTTGCACACACTCATCCATAAACATCACTTTAAAAAGCATAAGTCACTTATGCTTAAAAGCTTATTGTTATATAAGCCAACCTTTATTCACCATGCTGAAATCAGGGCTTTAATGTATTGTGTGCCTGATATATAGCTTGACAAATGAATTGTACAAACATTCATTCTTCTAAATAAATCATGATGTCATCTTTTCTTTTTAATAATAGTTTCATCTATTTTTCTTACTGCAAAAATAAGTTTCCTACCAATACCAAGATGTTGTTTCATACTTTTGAGACTTTTAATCTCCTCTATAGCTTTCATTGCCAATTCATAATTATGTTTTGTTATATCATTATTAACTCTTTTTCATACCATTTTACAAAATTCTAGATATTCAACCCTTCTTGATGCATCATTTTTATATATTTTCATATTACTTCTTTTCTTCATAAATTTACTGTCTCCGTAGAAATTGTAGAAGTCAATAGCAGCTGCTTTTTTGTACAGCTACCTTTGTTGCAGTTTTTAAAAGTGTATCAGTTCTCTTCCTAATGATTTCATTCAAATCTGAACCATGTTCAAAATCTGTTAATATTTGAAAATGATTTATAAGTTCTAATTTAAATTCATTGGAATATTTCTGAAGATTAGAAATATAAACTGTGAATATTATTTTTCTTAATAATTTTTGTATCCCTAATTTTGCATTAACACTTATCTTACACCTCACTAATTGATGATCATTTTCTGTGTAGAATTTATTATAAAGACTACAATCTTGAAACACATATTTTCTGTTAATCAAAATGTAATTCAATCTTACATCTCACTAATTGATGATCACTTTCAGTGTTGAACTTATTATAAACATTATAATTTTGAAATACATATTTTCTATTAGTCAAAATATAATTCAATTCTGCTATACCTTCCTTCTATGTCAATTTCCATTAAGCACTTTTCTCAAAGAAAAAATTCATAATAAAGTTTTTCTTTTTATGCAAATTCCATAGGTCTATGTCCTCTCTCATTTCTATCACCATAACCAAATTTACTCACAGCACTTCCATCTTTCAATTGTTTACAAAGTCTAGCATTAAATTCTGACACAAAAATTTAAAAATTTTGTTTAGTCTGACCAAAAGCTTTTTCTACATCTATATAAAAAATCTTTTACTTCTTCATCACAATGAGAACTTATTGGGGCATAAACCTGAATTAACTACATTTGATATCTATCATTAAGTTGAATATAACTAACCTTGCCACTCAGGCTGATACATTATCAATTTCCATTGATATCTATCATTAAGTTGAATATAACTAACCTTGCCACTCAGGCTGATACATTATCAATTTCCAACAATGGTGTTTTTCCACTTTTTTATTTAAAATAAAACCCACTCCACTTGTGCATCCAGTGCTTAGGCCTTTATAGTACAGTACATGTCCACTTAAATCAATTCTCTCTTCATCTTTTTTTTCTAATTTCCCAAAGTCTGATAATATTCCGTGTAATATTAGACAGTTCTTCCAATTCTTGCAATCTTTCTTCACTTGTCAGTATTCTGCAGTTGTACATACTTAAATGTAAGGTCATTATCAAATAGTAGCCTGGGTTTACAATCAAAAGATTCTTAGCACCATCCACCTTCAGTCACCTTCTGCTGCTTTGACTAGCAACTTTACAGCCTCCAGGGAATAACAGCCATGATTTAGTTTTGCTTGTCATGATTGTGAATATCTATTTTAAAAAAGTTCATAGACACACAGATTCTTTCTACCTTTTAAGAAAACTCAACTGATATTCTGGTTAAGAGCTATCAGGCAATTGAGAAAAATGACCATGAAGTCTGGATTAAACAGACATTAAACTCACCATGCTGATTGATGTGTGTTGATGAGACTCTCATCCATGTTTGTATATGATTAATCATATAATAATAATAGCTGCAATGATAAGAACATAAAGAGTGGACATTTAGAAATTTGCCCTGCTCGGTTCCTTTGCCTCAAAGATAACTCAGAGGGTCTCCCTTCAGTTAACTGCAAATTCATTTATGCAACCCTAATTAATCTATTCATAATTAAATACTAATCTCTTGAAATATTTGAGTTATTTGATATAATGGATATTAAGGCCTTATTAATTTTCAGTGTAATTATTCTGATATTATTATTTATATTTTCATTTTTGCTTCATTTTATTTTACAGCTTTTTTATCCTATGCTATGAATCATTTTAACCTTTTTAATTAGAAAAATCAATATATAACCTTCAATGTCAGTATTTTTTTCTTTCTTTGAAGTTTAATTTTCATAATATATCACTTTACTTTAATCTGCAGAATGTTTTTCATCTTTCCATAGCTTTTTGGTTAGGAATCAGGCTATTAATTTCAGGGACACGTTTTGTCTTTTAAGAAGACCGTAAGCAAGTTATATTTGCATGACTTTTATATCCTTCTTTCCCAAAATCTACCTTTCCTGATTGTCTACAACTTAAATAAGATTGACAATTATTCAAACTAGAGATGAAATGGATATAGTCGAAAAGTGATAATAATTTAGTTCCTTATGAAACTCTTGCTAGTTCTTGAGAAAGTTTTATTTCTAATGATTTCAAACCCTGGTGGCAAATAACTAATTTCCACCTTCAACAGTTTCACTAGCAATGTAACAGAAGAGAAATTGAAGAACTAATTACTAAAGAACAATCTACTGGTGTTTCTCTTCATCTCTTATTTATTTTTTGTTTTCCTAAGCACAATTTATTTATCCTAAGCACAATTTATTTATATCCTGATAAAAGCAAGTTATTTATTTAGCAGATGCAATGAGTTTCTAATTAATAATTCATTTAATTAATAAATTGTTTATAAAAATAATATAATTAAAATTATAGTCTCTTTTTTATTTTTGAATATTTTCAATTTTATAAAAACTGAACTTTAAAATCTACAAAATTCACTTCTTATACCAAATTTCAAATTTATAGATTAACTTTAATAACACTTAATAGCACATGATTATGTAGCAGACAATTTTGCTCAAAATTTAATATAATTTCTTTGTTATTGTTTCATATCTCAATAAATATAAAGTTTAATCAATACTTCTTTAATTATTTTTATTTTTATGAGTATAACAGACAATTGACTTTGGATTCTTAAAGTTGTTCAAATAATTCAAAGTTATTGTTTGTTTGTTTGTTTGTTTTTTTTTTTTTTTGGGGGGGGGGGGTATTGCAGTAGTAAAACATTTTCCGTACTGGTATAGTAAACATATTGCTTTTACCCGTTTCATGGAGCCACTGAAGATATGCTGTGAAACCCCACTTTGATGTGTGGAAAACTTTTACCTGAAACTGCCTAGATATCCACTGTATCTCTGGTTTTTTTCCTATTGTTGTTATTTATTGTTAAAACACCGTATTGAGTGGTCAACTTGTTGACACAAATATTGCTTAAGTAGCTTAATTCACTGTAATTCTTTATAGATGTGTCAGGCAGATGGCCTTTCCTTTTTTTTCCATTTGTTTTTTCTTATTTATTGTTTTCATTGTAGAGCCACTGCCCATTTGTAAGCATGTAACCTATAATATGAAAGATGTAAAATGATTTCCATATTTATCTTATTAAGTTGTGAATAAAGTTATTTGAAACTAAATATATACCATTAATAAACAATGTTTTAAATCTCTAATGTGTCTACAAACTAAGTTAATTTCTTGATTTCTCTTGCCTGTCAAGCAAATACTCAGTGTAATAGATGTATAATAAAATAGAAAGAAATAATATGGTACAAAAAAAGAATCAAATGTGAAAATATTAACAAGTAAAGAGAAATCATAACTCGTTTTTCCTATATATATGTGTAACACTACCTTTCATAAATATTGAAGTTTGTAAATAAAAAATTTGCTTAAGATCTGATAAAGAATATGTATGTATTGCATATAAAATAAAAACAATCATCATCTATTTAGTTCTGTATATGTGTGTAATGCTAGGAGGATAAATATTAAGGTTTCCGATGAAAATATTAATTTAAAATAATCTGTTAGTGTGATTGTCCGTCCATAGTAAATATATATAACATAATAATTAATTCTAACAGCTATATTATCGCTGTCTATCTAAATTCTTGTGTTGGGTTTTAGATACTCTGTAGTTATTATTGTCGATTGGTGGCCATGTGTGAATTATTCCCTTCTTAGTAATAAGCAAACGGACTGTATTCAAGTCCATATAATTGATATATGTAATTGCGCTATTGACTTGGCTAAGGTTACTCCAAATTGTATATGTCAGGCATGGTTTTTCCATATATGCCCATCAAATGACAGAAGGGCCGACAATCAGCCAGGTACCTGGGAACTTGATCTTAGTATGTACCCTGGTCCAGGTTCTGCAGACACTGGAGGGTTTCTGTGACCTCTAAATTCCAGATTTAGCATACCTTGGCATAATTCTTGATCTCCAGAAATCAGAGTACTTTGGGTTAGAAACAGATACACTTTTGTGACCTAAGGCTTGAATCTATTCCAACCACTGCTTCAATCCACCAAAAGAATTTACCTTTCTTTTAGTTTTTAGCCTGTGAAATTGTTAATAATGTTACCATAAGTAAGACCCTCCTGTCTAGTTATTGAATCTGCACATGGGTTCCGACCGGCTAAGTTCAAACTCAGCATAAGACAACTAAGTAAATGTTTGCTTAAGCCATTTTGATCCTATGGGCAGCCAGTCATTATCATGATAGCATATTAAGGCATTGTATATTTATGCAATTGGCATCATTCATACGGGAATGATAACTAGCAACTAATCTACCTATAACCTTCATTATAACTTTTATATCAATAAATAATTAATTACATACAACCACTAATATTTTGTTTGATATGTACATATTTTACACACTCCACTGGGAAAAATATATCAATAAGTAGGGGTTGAGGTCCAATGCATATGCCTGGGTATCCATAAGTATTTCACGAACAAATAAAGGAACCCTGAGATAGAGAACCCAAGTTTGATCCGATGAGCTATGCTGTGGCATTTGGGAGGTTGAGTTGTTATCATCAAGGATGTTGACTATAGGTAGAGACTTGGAAAGCCAGTAGGATTTAAACCTAGGACAGGGGAGACTGTATCAAATATTTGAGGACCTTTACTTGGTTTTTCAGTCTTGTTGACTAGTTAAACAAACTTGACCAGTACACATGCTTATTATGCAAGTAGCACGTTTTCTTAACATAAATGGTTTACACTTCTTTTTGTATTCATAAACACATTTTTTTACAAACTATATACTTCTTATATTAATAATGTGAAAGGCTGAAATCTTTAACAAATGTGCCTTAAAAATGATTATATGACAACCAATCAGTTGTAATAATGACTGCACAGGGAACTCTCAATTCAAAACACAAGGCAGAAATTTTACAAGAAAAAGATTGGTTGTCATATAAGCATTTTTAAGGCACATCTATTAAAGGTTGCAGCCTTTCATGTTATTATTATATCATCTGCTTGCGCTTAATAAATTAAAATATATATACTTGTTATATTACAACTTTTAATTTTACAATAGTCATAGTTCATGACTTGACATTTTACAAAATCAATAAAAATTTCAAATTAGCCCACACATTACAACCTTTTTTTCTTTCAGTACATCATTTTCAATTCACTTTTCATATTGTTCCTCTTCCCTGAATTGTATAATTTTAATATTCTATCCTTAATCTAATTACTAGCTCAAATAATGCTTCCACTACAATATATTTTTCATGGTTGTTGAATTCAGATCATTTTCTTTTTGTCTTTTGTGGGTATGATGTTTATGTATACATGTAATGATTTATCTGCAGGTAATTAAAATCAGAAGAAATTAACACTACCTAATAGTTAATAAAAATTTAAACTAATTTAAATAAAGTTCAGGAATATCTCAGCTAATTTGAAATTGGACCTTATAGTTGTTTTGTGTCATATAAACATCAATATAAGATCTTAGCAAATATAGCAAAATAAAAATGGATTCATTTTTCATGTTAACATAGCAGATAATATCATTAAGAAGAATTATACTTATATAATTAGTACTTCGTAGTTTATCACATCATTCTATATTCTATTGTTATATATTTAATGAATAATCATTTACCTAAAAATATTAAAATGAGTAGAAACTAACTCTTATCTTGTAGATTTAAAAATTTAAAGCAATTCAAACGAATTTATAATAACATCTTGATTCATTCAAAATTCGCCTTTATACATGCTAATATCTAATCTATAATGAAAATGAATTCATTTTTCATTTTAGCATAGCAGACACTGTCACTAGAAAACAGTACATTTAGATAATCAGCACTATAGAATTTATTTCTCAGTGTCCTCAGCACAAAAATATTTATTGATATATATATTCCACTTCATATTTGTGAAATTAAAACAAGCAAAATATATATTTATAGAAATAATAAACATCTCCATACTGCCCCATTCTTTTCAAATTCATATAAATAAAGATACAATAAAAGACAATTGACCTCCAAGATGCATTTCGTGCTGAACCAGCACTCATCAGTTGGCCCAGGTCACTATCTCTCATATATATCTTTATTATATGCAAAGTATTTATCTAGAGTAAATTGTTACTTTTTCATTTACCATTGTCAAACTTCCTCCACTCACAACTTTGACGCCATCTATTTCTGATAAATATACTAGTGCTGGTTCAGCACGAAATGCATCTTGGGGGTCAATTGTCTTTTATTGTATCTTTATTTATATGAATTTGAAAAGAATGGGGAAGTATGGAGGTGTTTATTATTTCTATAAAGATATTACATACGGGACAGAGAAATGTGAATAACTCCGTGTGTGTAAAATTTAAAAAATCAGATATATTAATCTTTAACAGAGGTTTAAAGTTTATATCTGTGCTAGAGATAATCTCTAGTTTCGAAAATGATTAGTAATAATCATTAGTATATTGATCAGAAATGGATGGCGTCAAAGTTGTGAGTGGAGGAAGTTTGACAATGGTAAATGAAAAAGTAACAAAATATATATATAAAACATCCTAAAATAATTATACACACACAAAACTACAATAAATTATATATATATCTCTAGAAAACTTTTCTTTTTCAGAAAATAAAATGATATCTGATATCTATGCACACATGCTTCAATAAACTCAGTCTCATGCTCTGGCAGATATTTTGAGGAAAAAAAGATTTTCTGCAAAGAAAAAATTCTAAGCTTAGAGAGAAAAATTAATTTGCAATTTATTTTGTACAACAATTTTAGCAGAATGGAAATATATTTATATATAATCATATATATAAATGTTTCATGTGATATTTATGGTAATGCATCTATGTGATAAGCCCACAGCCTGGAATTCAAATTTAGGCTTAGTAACATTTGAAATTTTTTTCACATATTTTAATCAGGCTTATCTTTTTTTATTTCTGGTAGTTGACACAAAATTAATTCAGTTAAAGTTACACAGTAAACAAACATGTCTATTCTTAGTTTTAGGGTAAAACAAGGATGAGACTCTATTTAAACCTTGAGCATCCAACAACTGTCAAGCCTGATAAATTTGTATTCTTTTATAGAAGATGCTGAAAAGATCTTTGCTATGCAGTGATCTACTAATCTATTATTTAGATATATAATATTTAAGGGTGTTGTAATTATTAGCATATTTCTTGCAATAAACACCATTTAAGGTTTGAATCTGGATATAACTTGAAAAATAATTCAGGCTATAAGCAGCTTAAATGTTTTCTTTCAGTTAGACTAATCCAATCATTGGTTAGTAAATAGGTAAACTTAAACATCACCATTCAACAACTAGCTAATCTGGTTGGTAATGCATTCACTGTTCTTCTTTGAGGGCTATTGTAAAGGCATTTGTTACATAATGTGCCAATTTGATATGCCAAGTTTAGGGAAAGGTTCTTAGCAACCCTGAAAATAAATTATTTTTATACTTTCTGTTCAATTCCACTAGGTGAATAATTTCCTGTGATTCTTAACACTTTAAAAACAGATGACTGAATAAATGTTGCTGGGTATTTAAAAGTACATATTTTAATCTTTATCTTATTATACAATCAAAATTCTGCTGAAAATTTAACAAATATTAATTTTATTATTTGTGGTTTGTATATATTAAAATACTTTTTATAGACTACAGAAATATATTGTATTAATAACAGCACTTTAGTTTTAAAAGAATTTTATTTAGGGAGAATATTGTTTTTTTGTTTTTTTTACATACTTATATTAGCACAAACGTTTTATATAGCAATCATTAAATTAATAAATCTTAGCAATTCTTATAATTTTATCTAAATAACAGAGGTTTTTGAATTAGTGGTATATGTATTAATAGTAGTTTACCTGTGTTAATATATAAGTAACTTACATTGTACTTAGATATTATGGGTTCCTAGAATCACATTCCTCAAAGAATACTATCAATCTAGGCAGATCTGCCAATGTGTGACATTAAAAAACCAAGACAGACCACATAATATATAAATATAAAATATTATTAATTAAATTTTAAAAAATCAAAGCATTTTTAAATGCTTTTATTTAATTTAGAACTTCTATTTGCTTATTTAGGATAAATTTTATAATCAATTTTTAATGAACTTCTATCAAATGAATTTCCTTCAAATTTTTTATGCATTAGAAATCAATGTTAATGCAATATGACAATGAATATTTCAGGGGGGTTTACCCCACTTTTATTTGATATAGCAATGTTGGTGGACCAACTTTCAATCAGTAGTTCAGTAAGTTTTCAGTGGTGTGCATAAGAATGAAGTTTTTTTTTAAAGAAAAAAAAAGCTCATACTAAAATGTGTTAAGATCAATTTTAAAAAATCTTATTTTTTCTTGATTGCAAAAATTGAATTTTTTTTAATGTTTTCTTCATAAACAAAACAATATTGTAATGATTTTTATTATTCTTATTCCTTTTCACTTTCTTTGCATCTTTCTTCATATATTCTTACATATCAAACTTTTCTATATATTCTCCTCTATATAATGGTTATATGATTATATGTTTAAATGTTATAGGTCTGATAAAGACTGCAGGACAGTCAAAACTGTAAGAAAAATAAAGGACGAATTATATAAAAATTGCATTGAAGTAAAAGAATATATAGAAAATTTTGATATAAATAATTTCTGATGTTTGTGAATTTGCTTTCAAATATTAACCAGACTTCTATATCGTTTATAGTCTCTGTTTTAAATTTTGAATTGGACTAATGACATAAAATATTTGAATACTAAAAAATTAAAAATAATGTATATATAAAATATTTTATAATACATCTTTTTATCTACTGAGCACTAAAAACCCAAAAATAATTAATTAATTTCTGGACACTCCAACTCTTTTATTTCAAGTAAAAATATATAATCTTCAATTGTGGTTGAAGAAAATAATTATTTTTGTATATTTTTTATAATATATTATTACTAAAATTTAAAAAAAAATTATGATTATTAATTAAAATTTTTAAAAATATTTTTAGCTGATTTTGACAAGATAATAATAAAATGATTCCAGATATCTTTTTTAAAAAATAGATATTAAACAAAAAAGCAAAGTAAGAAAATCTACCTAAACTCTAAATCCTGAAAGATAATCAAAAATGACTGCATCTATTGTACATCGTTAATTACTACACTTTAATCAAACAAATCAGCAAAATTCTTTGAAAGCAAATATACTGAAAATATTTTTATTTTTATCTGCACCCTTAAAAATTAAATCCAAAACTTTTACAATTGAAAAGTAAAATTATTTTAAATAAATTTAATTATTACAAACCATGCTGAAGGCAATATCTAATAAAATAACTGTTGTCTCTGTAAAAATTCTTTCAAGTCTAAGAAGTACCCACTAACACCTGTTCTTAAGAAGGAAATGCTAAACACTATAAATTTTAACAATCTTAATAAAAGAAAAACCTGTAACTCAGTACATAATACGTTTCCACTATTTGGTGTTTTTGGTTTTTTTTTGCCTATGTGAAGTGAAATGCTTTTAAAACAAAATCAATTTAAAATAAAATTAATAATACAACACACACATATATACATATACAAATCATTTCTTTACAATAAACTCTTAACATGAGGCATTAATATATTATCACTTAACACCTGTGTAGAAGACTATCAGTCAATTAAATCATTGGAAGAAAAAGTATATAAAAAGTGATCTTGGTAATCTTTTAACTTTATATTAATGTAAAGATATTCAATGAATAAATTGAAAAAGTAATAGGTGCACACTCATTTATGATCTCACCTTACATAACCATCGCCAAATGCTCATTGCAAAGCTCTGAGCCATCAAAGAGAGAGACTGGCACCACCTTTCATGTTTAACACTATGTGGAACCTAGTAATAATGGACAAATTACATTCATGAGAACTGTTCGGCTGTTGAAGCATCCCTTAACTATAGGATTCAAATACTACACTCATCTCAACAGGATTGTTAATAATTAGGACTAGTTCCTTTCACTATGTAACTCCATTATAGATCTAATAAAGTCCTTGAGAGACAAAAAAACATTTTTTCTTGTAGTTTGAAAGAATATAAAATTTTCTTTTAAATAAAAAGGATATACTTATACAAATGTATGATGAAAGAAGATATAAACTACTTGAAGTTGTTCTAAATTTCTGATTATTTGTTTATTTAGCTTACGAATTTATTTTTGTCCTTCAATTCTGCTACTACAGCCATAGATTTTCCACTTATTAACTATATGACCCATAATTTATATTTTCCCATACTTCCATAGATCAGTGACTGATAAATTCAATTTATGAAGCAAATGGTTCAATAACCATAATTTGTCCTGAATCTGTTAATGAAACTCCAGTTGTGCCTAGGAAGATCAAATCAAGATGGCTTTACTGTTGGATTGGGGGGGGGGGGTATGTTTGAAACATCATAAGAATTCTATTTTTATGACATAATTCTTCTATTATAGATTCTTTGTTGTGCATCCAAAAAAAAAGAGATCTTGATTTGTGATTAATCTTAGATGCTGGTAATTATTGGCAAGTCTGACCTGCTTAACAACTTTTTGTATATTTTCTATGAAGCAACTTCTCTTATAAGTAACTTGCAGAGAAATATGTGATAAAATAGGAATCCACTGGAAAGGAATAAAATTTCAGTGTATCAGGAATTGAGTATTCAAAAGTTTTATATGTGAACCTTTTCATCAAGCAGAGGTGCAGTATTCACCAGTAGAATATGCTAATGATTAAAAAAACTATCTATACATTATTTGTATCACAACCCAAGTAGTCCCAAATAGCTTTTAAAGGATGTTATTCTAATAAATTATTTTTGATTTAACTTTGTCTACATAAGAAAAATAAGATAGGCCCACTGGCAAGTGTATACATTGGCATGCAACACTAATTAAGTCTCTGCATTGAATTCAGACTTCATCTTGATGACTTCCTGGTTAAAGACAGCAAATTATAAAATTATAGAATAAATTTCTGATTTAGATACGTAATGGTGATAAGAGACTTATGCTGCAATGTAAATGCATCTGCATGCCACCTTTTTGATTTAGATTCAAAGAAGTGACAAAATTTTTAACAATTTTTTAAATTTTTTCCAGGTAGATGACTTATAGCCAACGAGATAACTATCCATATTGATTGATAAATGGAAATAGAGTTATCCTTAGTTAGAAACAATAAAACAAGTATAGGAAAACATTCAAACCTGCACTATCTGGCAATTAGAAAGCTTAGTGAGTATTATCTTCTCTTTCATCATTCCTCTATAAGAGAATGTTGGAGTGATCATTGCCTTATAATGGGTTATTTAATGTCTGTTCAAGTTAATTCAATTGAGGCTGAAAATACAGTTTCTAGATTGATCTAACAACTTTGAAAACTTCTAAACAAGGATTTCACAATAAATAAAAGACCATCTATAAAAATATGCTTCAATTAGAAATCAATTAGAACATTAAATTAATTTGTTCTGGAAAAACTTAACACTGTTTTCCAAATATTTAGAATCTTGGCTTTATTATATTGCACATATAATCTAGGACCAAGAAATTCATTGTTTTCCATTAGCATGAATCCATGTTGTTTATACTAGAAAAACCATCACAAATTGTTTTGACTATACAGTATAATTTTTTTTTTTTTTTGCTATTTTACTCCATTACATTTATAAAACTGAAAATTTGTCCAGAGAGAGAATAACTAATAACAATAATTTTATACACTTTAATCAAAGAATAAAGTGTTTCAAACTGGTATATTTATAATTTAGTTTTAAAATTTTCAATCATAAGATTATTCAGTTTTCTAATTATTTTATTTTTGATATAGTCATAAGTTTTAAAAAAAAATTTGATGGAAAGAGAAGTATCATGTAGGCAGAGGATACTTGATATTCTATCACCAATTACTATAAAACATATTATATTACAGAATCTGTCTTTTCCATAAAATTCAACATCATCTTGTATTAGTTATGAGTTTCCCAAATATAATAATTACTCTCATCAACATATAACGTTCAACCATGTGTTAGAATATATTTGTAAAAATTTAATATTTGTGTTAATATTAAGAATACACACGCATATATAATTCGACTATATATAAATAATTAAATCAAATCAAATAAATAAATGACAAACTTTTATTGATTTCTTCTAGCGCTTTCAAAAGTATAACCTTCATTTTCAAGAAGTACAATATTCCTTTATTTTCACGAAGTGCAAATATGCAAAATATGCAAATATGGATGGGAAAATTTAAACTTGCCATTTCTTAGATATGGCATAAAATGTCTCTTTTTTATTCATCACGTGTTCATCCGATATAACCCGCCTCTTTCACTTTCCTGCGCAATTCATCCGCTTTCTACACATAACCCGAGGCTTATCTGGCCTGCACTGGTGGCCCATAGCAACAGTGTGCTGTACTAAAATAGAGGGGTGGGCTGGTCAACCAATGCCTTATTATATGCATATACGTGCTCATCAACATATGGAATAGAGATTGCATGAATAATCCAAAAAATGAAACATATATTCTTTTTAAAGCACTTTCCTACAATATGATTGATGGATTTTTATGCAAATGGTAAACAAAAAAGATTAGTCAGTGATTATATCTATGCAATATCTTCCATGCAAATAAATTGTCTGATATAAAAAATATATAACTTTTTAATTACTTTTCTTGGTCATATTGTTAAAAGAGATAATAATAGACAGATAGTTAAAGTTTTAAACTAGTTTTCAAGATACTGTAAAAAATCTACAAGAAGATTACATGTGAGATGAATGGATGAAATAAAAAAGTTTTCTGGAGTGGTATGAAGAAGATTACTAGGGATCAAAAAACTGGATTAAATTTACAGACCTTCATTCTGCAGTGGATTGATAATGATTGAATAGGATGATAATGATAAGTAAAGTCAAATGCCTACAGTCAAATATCAATAAATTTAACAATTGCAATAAATGCTAAATAAAAGGTAGATTTATAAACCAATATGGAAACTTAATAACTATTTACTACATGAACGTATTCTTAGAAACTACATTTTATATCATTAATGCTTCATGAACACTTCTTACAACTTCTGATGTTATGACCTGCAAACAATTTTTTACTTGTGTAAATTGAATGTACTTTGTGTAGAATATTACTAACAAACACGTTCAAATCAACATCTTTCAAGCTGCAAACTATCAAGAAGAGAGTTATCTAAGAATTCATAAATCCTATAAAACAACAGTTTCTACTTAGGTAAAATAATGTGCAAAAAATGTGTTCAAAATCTGTGAGAGTATACTTTTATCTATATCACACAATTTATTATTAATATTATTCTCCATTTTGTTTAATTTTTATATCTGGCAATTCAATATTCTCCTCAAGCCCTTTTAATATTCAAAATAATATAGTAATGACCTACTCCATCAAAATGTAAACAATTCTCTCACATTTTCATATAATATACAGTAGCTATCTGATCTGAACCATTACCATGAAAGTATTTTGATTCCTCTTCTTGACTATAACAATAATAGGTATATTATCAAACTGTTCCATTAACTAATTTTTATCATTTTCATGCTAAATCTCCACAAATTATTATGAAATTACATATGGAATATCTTATTTTCTCATATCACATATCAAATGAGTTCAGATGAGTCATTTATTAATGTCATGATAAATTTTTTGTTATAATTTGTATATTACAAATCTATAATCAAATGGATTTACATCTTTCACTATGAATTCTATACATTTGTTCTTTACAACCTTTATTAATGATTTTGTCACATTACAACATATTTTTAAATATTATTCTAAAATTATATTGACGCTTCCTGAAAATGTTTCTATGCAATAAAATAAACAAAAAGCAAACAATTTATTACTTGCAATTTTGCAAGAAGTTAGAGTACTAAAAGTTACAGAGCTGAAACCAGGATCCATGGACCTTGATCTCTAAAGTCTGCCATTCTCCAAGTATTCTAAACTTTGGAAAACTCCCTATAAAATAAACAGAACAAGGTAAATGTAATATATATATATAGATTCCATCAGATGGCACAGCATGAAATGTCCACCTCTAATAAGCATTTTCAATTAAATTATTTATATACATGTACTCAGTGAAAATTGAAACTCTTTCTTCAAAAGTCATTTACTTTTCAAAGGCATTAGATAACAGAGGGTATAACAAATTTTTCTGAAAAATTTCAGATAGGTTATAAAATCTCACATGATGATTTATAATCTGTTGTGATTCTAAAGTATTCATAATCAGTGTATTAACATTTTATTAGCTAGCATTTTATGGTTCATTTGTTATCATTAATTCAAACACTACTGAAACGAAAGTCACAACATCTAAAGATAATGAATAATATTTATGTAGCGTAATTTTCACTATACCACTCTTATGCAGGGTAGGGACTGGTTTCTATCCACTTTTAATACCTTATGGAGAGATATAATCGTAAACATAAGACGAAAAACATATGAAAAATATCTATGATCCCCAAGATGTACATTTCATGCTAATCCAGCACTCATCAACCATAGAAGTGGATAGAACCCAGTCCCTACTTTGTGTGAGAGTGACGTAGTGAAAAATGCACTACAGAAATATTATTCACTATTGGAACTCTAGTCTAATGAATGACTAATAAAAATATTAATAGCATCTAAAGATCTTTGAAATAATTAATTGAGTGAAATAAAAAATATTCAGTTTGAGTAAATGAATAAAACTGTTTGTCCAATGTAGTTTAGTGCTGTGATATAGTAGTGGACTGAATAGCTAAAGATCCATGGATTCCCTTGCTCAACTTTATTACTTCCAATGCTTGAAAGTCATATAATTTTGTAATCGATACATTTTCTTGATTATTTATTTATTAATGGGAATGTTATACTCAACCTGTCACTTGAGTACTTGGATATCACAACTTTCCGAGACAATAACAATATAATTAATTTTTACAACAGCTACAATAGATTTGTTACATTGAAGTTTAATTCCAAAATACGGTGCACTAACATTAACTGTATTAACATTTTTGTTGCAGAAACAATTTTCACTATTTTATTATTAATTTGGGAAGTCTTCAGTGTCAGTATTAATTCACTACTTTAGCAACTGTCTTACATTTTATGTCAAAGCATCTATTTAAACTCTGTTTTGTATTTTATTTTTATTACTAGCAAAATATTTTGTATGGTTTAAACATAGTTATATTAATTTTCATATGAACTGATTATAATTTTTTAATTAATAAAACATGATCTAGTTGTAAGATTTTGAATCATAAGACTCTCTGAGATAATTATTCAGATTTTTTTTGTTTATAATTCAAAAAATAATTACATTCTAACCAACAATAAACAACACCTATATTTACTTATAAAAGTTGTTTTGAGACTTTGTTTTTCTTCTTAATACTCAAATATTCTTTGGTTGCTATTGTTCTTTATTTTGTCCATTACTAGAATTTTAATAAGATATATAGAACCCAAAAATAAAAAATGGACAACAAATTATGTAACTTAAACTGGTAAAAAAATCCCTAAGTAGGTAGTATTGTTAATGTATTGGAACTAGTGGTGGATGACAATAGTAAGCTAAGCTATCTGGATAGAACAAACTGAATACAAAGAAAACATTTTACTCAGAAATGTAATTAATAAGACCTCAACATATGACGCTTTGATATAAGATTATAGTAACATAGTAAACAATCTTCATAAAAGATATGACAAATCTAAATTGAGAAAAAAAAATGTAGAAGGATAGTGATGGATAGGCAAAACCAAATGGAAAAACAAAGGGAGTGCTTATAAAATTTTAAAAATAAAGATAAGATGCTTGGCGAAGATAAGCTTAAATGATGATCATATCGTATTCACTGACAACAATTCATTATTACTAT
This sequence comes from Epiperipatus broadwayi, assembly GCA_028023455.1. Classification (NCBI taxonomy): domain Eukaryota; kingdom Metazoa; phylum Onychophora; class Udeonychophora; order Euonychophora; family Peripatidae; genus Epiperipatus; species Epiperipatus broadwayi. The sequence goes on from JAQFVV010000111.1 coordinate 607,165, forward strand.
TACACAAAATTTTATTATTACTTCAGGTCAGTACAGGACCCAATTATTATAAGTTTCTTATGCTATGGCTCATTTCTACAATGCCATCGTTTAAATGCAACAAAGTAATTCTGATTTTAATATTTTATTTTTCTTTCTTTTTTTTTTAAATCTTTTATTCTTTGTTTCTTTATCTCATCAAAAAGTTAGAATGTCATATTCTTTTATAAGTAGCTGCAAATAAAAAAGGAGATATATAGGGATCAAACATTTTACAATCTTTTCTCATTTTTTTAGTTTAGTATCACTTAAACTAAAGTGTAGACCAATTTAGTGAACCAATTTTAATTTTAAATTGAAAAATTCACTAGAGAGAAAACTTCAATAATGGAAGCAAAGAAATTAAACAAATAATATTCTTCTTGTTAATGTTTCTCTAGAGAATCTACAGAAATCCTTTAAAGTCAACTTCATAAGCTAAAAGTAAAATCTTCGGTGCAATTTTTTATCTTTCTTTTCATCATTTATCTTTATATAAATAATTTTTAAAACACATACATATATGAATTTACTTTAAAGTGCTCATGTTTTTAACAATATATACTCAAATCAATAAGTTTTCAATAAATACTTAAATGATCTTAATCATTCTTTCATAGATTAAAAATTGCTAATTTCATTTAATCTTAGCCATAGATTTTAATTTTAACAAATTAAAAATATTATTTTATATAATATTTTTATGATTGCATGCCATACTCCTTTTTTTTTTAAAAAAATCATTTATTAGTCGAAATGCTTTCTGGGAGATATTGTTATAATTTGCAAATGTGTGCAATCAAATATTGGAAAGATAAAAATTAGCTATTAATATAACATGTAACAGGTATGTGCATGAAAGTCTATTTGTCTTGTGGCAGCACATCTTCATGCTTTCTTTTACAAACAGGATTCAAATCCAAACTGGTAAAACTTAAACATTTTTCAGTTCCCAATCAAAGTAAGAATTTTTCTTTTAAATAACTACTATGGCTAACCCAGATCAGTAAATGGGTATCTAGTTATTATCAGATGGAGAATAAAACAAGGATGGATAACTAAACCCTAATTTCTTGGCAATTGAAAAGTCTAATTGATGGTAGATTGTCAAAAATGTCTTTGTACTACAATGGAATAATTAAATTGTTTTACCATTTTACTATACATACTTATATGACTATGGGAGAGTTTTAAAAAAAGGAGAATAATGATGATGATGATGATAATAATATTTAAATAGTTAATTTATAAAACTAAATATATGTAATCTATTCTAACAAAATATTTTTATTTCTATTAATTGGAGGTATATGTGTATGCATTTTTATAAAATCATAAAAATTAATAATGACATAAGAAACTGTAATTGTGAAATGGCAAAGAAAGCTATAAAAAAAAAAATTAAAAGTGTCAAAAGTGTAAAACAACATATTAGTATTGGAAGTAAAATTATATTTGCAATGTGTTGAAGACTTTTATAAACAATTATAAAGTAAGAAAGTGTCCCTAGACTTATTATATCTTCTGAAATGCCTAGCATTTTAAATGAAGAAATGAGATATGCAATTAGATATGTGAAGAAAGGAAAAACTCCAGGAAATGAAATTATTATTGTTATCTTAATAAAAACTGATGAAGAAAAATAAAATTGTTGGTAAAAGTATATATCAAATATCTAAATGATAAAAATGTATCAGATAATTAGAAGAATGCGATAGTAATATTTATATTGAAGAAAGTTGATAAAGAAGATATTAGAAATTAAAAACCTGTTAATCTTCTATTAGTTTTATACAAAAATTTTACCAAAATAATTACAATTTTTATACATATGAATCTTGAATGTTAACCAATACTCCATTGGATTTAAAAGTGTTTTTAGCACAGTGGATCACATCCAAATATTGTAAAAATTATAGAAAGAACCAATAAATAGGAATTGCCATTATGCTTTAGTTTTGTTGATTATGAAAAGGCATTTGATCCTATAAGCACTTCTATGGTGATTAAAGCATTGGATCATTAAAATATAGACCCAAAATATTGTCATATTCTGGAGAATATTTATCAAAATGCAACAATAATGATTAGATTACAAAAGAGATTAACACTGAGAAGTGTTTATGACAGAGTTATCCCATATCTACAAAACTTTTTACACAAAGTTTACAAGAAATATTTGTGAAATGAAATTAAAAGCTAAGAGAATAAAAAAGTAAATAAAGATTATTTAAATCATCTAGATTTTTCAAATGATAAGGCTGTTTTTGAAAATAATGCTTCAGAACTTCAAGAAATGTTGCAAGAATTATCGGATGAAATTTTAAAAAGTATAACTAAAAATAAGTTCAATAAAGGTTCACAGAAGAAAAAAATAAAGATTGATAATCATGAATTAGAAAAAATTAACAACTACAAATACCTTGGTCAGATTATTAATACAGATGGGCTCATAACCAATGGAATAAATTAAAGAATTAAACTTGGATGGAATGATTTTTATAGAAATAAATTATAATTAAATAAAATACGTCTATGTGTTTGAAAAAGATTTTTAACAGATGTGTTTTACCAGTTCTTACTTGTGAATCCCAGTTTGGACATTTAACAGAAGAGCAATTTGAAGGCTTTAGATTTCTCAATGAAATATGGAAAAATGTATGTTAAAAACAACAAGAAGAAATCAAAAAATATGTGCTTAGAAATTATTGATATTGAACTGGTTTAAATATAATGCTAGTACAGATGACAATATTTGGATATTTGAAGTCTTTGGCTAAATGTGAACACACACACATGCCGATGTTCTGTAGAAAATCTAGGAATCAAAGAAACTAGAATAAATTTGGAGAGGCATCTTGGAAATGATCATGCACAGGAAAAAAGATTTATGATACATTTACCAATATATGTGTGTGTGTTCACATTTAGCCAAACATTATTTTATACAATGTTTATTATAAAATAATTCATAGACTTAATGCAGTTCTGGTTATTTTATATTTTATTAAATAAATGGCTAAATAAAAGTTTTAGAAATTATAATAGTTTGTTTTGCCGATTATCAAACACTATTAATAGATATTTTTACAACATGAGTTAAATATATACATGTCACAGGAGTCAAATTTTATCATCTTTGTCAGTATAATTTGTGGTACTTCCGTATTATTCTGAAGGTGATGAAAAATGCTGGCACAAATAAATGGGTGATTATAAACTGAATTAAACATATTTACAATCTTCTAAAAACAAAAACCATTTTTTTAAGTGAATATTAGATCATATCTTAATCAGGTGAAAGTTTTTAGTCAAAATGTTGGTTCATTATCTAATATTATATTCACTTAAAAAATTGAATTGTTATCGTTTTTAGAAGGGATTGAAAATGTGCTTAATTTGGTCTTTATTATACACCTTTTTAAGTTGAATGTTAGATAATATCCCGATCAGAAGAAAATTGATAGTCAAAATGTTGGTTTATTACCTAATATTCACTTTAAAATGTTTTCATTTTTAGAAGATTGTAAATGTATTTAATTCACTCTTTAATTACCCATTTGTTTGTGCTGGCATTGTAAGTGCCTAATTTTCTTCATGTCGTCGGATTAATACATTAGTACCCAATTAATTATGCAGAATTATTGGAAAAAAAAGTGAGAAATAAATAACACATAATTTTTTTATTATTATTTGCAGGTGGAAAGAGCTGGAACTTAAAGTGTTCCGTTCTTAAAAAAAAAAAAGTCTCAATTCTGAATTATGAAAAAAATAATTACTGGTTTCAGAGTTTAATTAAATCAAGAAATAAATAAAAATTCTCCTAAGAGCCTTATATCTATCATTTCATAACAAATTAAAATACGTTATCTTTGATAAAAATGAAAATATTAAACAAGCTTCCCAGTGAAACCATAATGGAACCTTCTCTCAAACCCAGGGCAACTTTCAGACACACAGAACATACGAGGAAAAAAAGAGTACTTTCAACGGAGAATGCTCTAGTTGCAACCCGGATTTTGTTGGCCTCCTCCCTTCACATTCTCTCACCATCCCCTGTTCAAATCTTCTCAGACAGTGCTTTTATCAAGTGACATCAAGAATGAATCGTTGTGCAATTCTGGCAGGAGAAGAAAGAGCCATGTACCTCATTTTTTCCCAGATCAGTTCATCCCCTTTCACCATAAAATCACTTTCCTACTGTTTCTCCATTCCTTATATCCATTTTGAAGTCATCCTATGCCTATCTCTGTTGTTGATTTAAACATTCGGGGCCTAAATTCAATCCATAGGCTTCTCACTCTCAAATGCTGATTTGAACTCAATTCTCCCAATATCTTCTTTCTTGCAGAAACTAAACTCTCCACTCACTTCAACTACTGGATTTATTCCACTTTGTCCACCTTTAATTTATTCAAATATTCTCCACTCACTTCAACTACTGGATTTATTCCACTTTGTCCACCTTTAATTTATTCAAATATTCCACTGCCTTGACATCTGCTGGAGGAATCGCCATCCTCATTAATAAACATGGCCTCCACTACCACCTTTTCATTCTCCATCTTGATGCTCACTCTATTATCTTGGAGGTTCAATTTGGGTGCTTCAGATGTTTTATGATCTACTTATATCAACCTTCTAATGATACCCTCATTAAATCTATTATTCACTGAATCAACTACATCACAGCTGCCGCCTCCCTTCTTATTCTTCTTCTGGGTGACTTCAACATGATCTACCAGTTCTTTGCAAACATCTACATCTTTTCTCCATGGGCTCATTGATTTAACATTCTACTCTCCTGATTTCCTTTCATGATTGAATCGGCCCAACTAATATGATCTTTTTCAGATCACAAAGTATTACACCTTTGCCTTGACATTGATTCTAGCCCTCCAGAAAACTTTGGCCTCAGAAGAACAATACAATTCCTCAACAAATAAAATATACCAATAGCACTGCTTTCAGATATTTATATAAACCTTCAAAAAATCAAGATCCTTCAAAGGGAGCCCATCTCTGCATGGATAACATTTGTGGAAATCCTGCAAGCTGCAATCCACAAATACACCTGAAATTCCTGAGGGCCACTCAAGTTGCTGGCTGCAATGGACAAAATTGCAGAGCAACCGAATGCTTAGGAGAATGGGCCATTGGACATTAGTTCTATCATCCAACTAACTCCAATACCATGATGCCCTAAGGGCCTTGGCCAAGTACATCTCAATCAAATATACCCGGAGGTATACGGGGAATCGGCATTGTCGGACCAAAAGTTATCACGGGTGGACTCTTGGTTCCCACTGGAAGCAAACCACCCCCTTGTCCATCACGATCAGAAACAAATCCTATATAGGTCCGGAATTGCTCCTTCTTTTGAGAAACCATTACAATTATACACCTCTCAAAGCTGACATCTCTCCTTTAACTATGCCATCAACTTTGGATGCCAACTCTGAGCCATGCTACTTAACAAACTGGTTTCCCTGACCATGTCCACCCTGGTCCTCATGCTATCTCCAAGTTCCTATTTCTTCACCTAAGTCAGTTCACCATCCCCATCACCCTCAACATGATTAACAAGTTGGCCTCATGTGTTTAAATCATCGAGGGTCTCTATCCAATTGTATTGGTCCTTTTCCTTAAAAAAGATTGGCCATCTACCGAACTTAATAGTCTTAGGCCCATTTCGATGACCCCTTGCTCATAAAACTTATTTAGTCTACCATCAAAGAGTCACTAGAACAACTCATACTCCCTGCCCTTTCAGCCTCACAGTTTTCTTACAAGGAGCACTCCACACATGGGGCTGCCACACTAGGTGGGCTTGAAGTAACAGGCCCATTACTGTCCAGCTGGATATCCAGGCAAGCTTTGACTCTGTCAGGGTTGACCTTCTCCTTGGTGTCTTTACAGACCTTAACATTCCAGAGACCCTTCTGTCCATCCTCCACAATCTCCTGTCCTGTCCAGCTGGATATCAGCAGCCTTTGACTGTCAGGGTCAACCTGCTCCTTGGTGTCCTCAGAGACCTTAATATTCCAGAGGCCCTCCTGTCCATCCTCCACAATCTCCTGTCCAACAGAGAAATCCTAGTTACTCCTAATGGTCCTCCTGCCCATCTCCACAATCTCCTGTCCAACAGAGAAATCCTGGTTACTCCTAATGGGAAAGTCGCTCTGGCTTCATACCCAATGTATGCATTCCTCAGGGTTCTCCGCTGAGCACCTTGTTGTTCACCGCATTTCTGAATCCCCTCATGCTCAGACTCAAACACAACCTCCCTGGCATCTTCATTCCTGGGTTGGGAAAATGCTTTGCTTATTATATAGATGACGTGGTATTCTGTCAGTCAATCTCATCTCCAAGCTTCAACAGATCCTCACCTGGTATACCTAAACATACAGGCTGGAATTCAACAGTGACAAATCAGCAGCCTGGCAACTTTCTTCCAGTAAACAAATCCCTTCTACCTTCAATGCCAAGCTACACAACTGCCTCAGATTCCCCATGTTGTCTCCTAAAGACATGAGAGTTGGATCCAAACTGCATTGTATCACAACATATCATCCCCCCCTCAGTGCTCTCACAGGCATCTACCTCTCCCTTTATGGGAAAGTCACCATCCTCAACTTTCTAGTGTTTCCCAAGATAGCATATTACTTCTCCATCATTCTACCTACACATTCCTTCATATCCAAAATCAATGCTCTTTGCACCCATTTTCTCTGGGGCAGAAAGGTGGTGGCCATCAGCCTTAAAAGAACATGGTTTTCCTAAAAACCTCAATGGGTTGGGTCTGCACTCCATCAACACCTGATCCAGATCCAGAAAACTCACAACATTATTCTCACGCTCATAAGTCATTTTCCTTATGATCTTGTGCACATCATCATCACTGCCACCGACACCCTCCTTGTGATGGCAGGCCTGGTCATGGACCTCACTCATCAACAACATCTCACAAAAGGATGGCTTTGCTATACCTTCCATCCATGGCAAATTAAAATACTGGGAGGTTTTCAATTGGACAATAGACTCCTGTATTGTCTCTCCTACATTCCTCAAACTTACCAAGGTTCAATTAATCTGTAAATTCAAAAGATGGTCCCTCGAGGCAAAATTCCTTGATTTCCTCCTCAAAATCAACATTCACTCCCTTGCCACTAATCAATTTTTGGTCAAACGTAGGGGTTTCACCAAAATCTCCCCCAATGCCATCTCTGTAACACCGACAATGAAACCCTCCAACACTTCCTATTCAAATGTCCCTTTTTGTTTGGAGAAATGTGTTATCGATTCCTGCCTTTCCTCACACAGGAACACCATCTTCAATCTCCAAGGATCCATTGGAATAGAGATCTTTGTAACTACCAGACTTTCAGTTTCCTAATCTATATACTCTGGTCGTGCATACTCAGTGAATCAAAAACTATTGGACCTAACTTTGACCAGAGTGTATACTCAGAGAATCAAAAACTATTGGACCTAACTCACTCTCTCAAAACCAGAGATACCAAACTAGCCCCACCTCCACTCCTCATAGACACCTGGGCAATCCTCCAACTCTCACCCACTTAGCCTCTGTCACAGGACTCATTCATATAAATGCATTTGCTCACTCAACAAGGACGTGCGACTTGGACTTGCAACCAAAGACTATTCCTGGCCTGGACTACATATCATTTCCATATCCCTTTCATTCTTTTTTTATGCATCATTCCCCTTTCAATATGTTGCTGCTGAATTTCATTTTACCAGGTAATCACTTCTTTGTAAACCTTTTTTTAAACTGTATTTGTACCTGTTTTTCTGATGAATAAACTTTCATCACTGAGAAAACAAAAAGATTCATCTGTAGAATTTCATAAAATGTTTCTTATGATTACATTTCTAACAGAAAACAAAACCTATTTACAGATAAGTAGTTTTGTTCAAGACTATTAATGTAATTATGTAAGCATTAGAAATCAGTCACGTTTACTTTATACCAGATATTGTCTTTTTTTTTTTAATGACCCTGGATACTTAATTTGCATTATGTGTGCTTAATTACTAGAATATTTCTGAGAAAAACTTGACATTAGAAAAAAATTCTAGGTAGTCAGATGGGGGGGGGGGGGTAAATAATGTAAGATACATATATTTTCAATTTTTATTTTTATCATTGAATTTAGCATCTCAATTTAATCATATCCCAACCATCCACCTATAAAAACCTGAACCATTCTCTCTCATTATGCAAGTATTCTATTAATAATCTTTAAATAAATCAATGATATAATATAACAGCAATAATGTATATATTTTTGTGTAAGATTATTATTATATATATTATGGCTGTTATATAAGAATATATTATATTATATCACTGATTTATTTAAATATATGTAAAAGGAGCATAATGGATTAAGCTTCTTTCCATTTTTGATGATTGTGGTATAGTAGAATTGGGATGAGAGATGCACAGTAAAAAAAAAAACATAAAAAATATGATATAAATGCAATCTTTTTCTTTCTCTTTGAATTATTTTAAGCTAAATAATCCCTCATTCTTATTATTAATAATTCATTTGCATATATTATAATTTGTCTTATGAAAAGAAATAAAAAAAGAATATATATATATTAGATTGAACCACAGCCATTATTATAAATAATATTAAAACACTGTAGCAGGGAATAAAAATAAAATATAATTAAATAAACCAAGTATATTTTCAATATATAAGCATCATAATCATGGTTTTCAAATAAATAAATAAAACCTAACACTTTTCCATTAAAAACTTTAAAATGTGATTTTTTACTAATTTGAACGCTTTTGACTCCCTGATTCATTACATGGTCATTTTGTGCAATAACTCAAGCCTCTTTAATCTTTCTCTTTCTATCATTCCTATCCTTGCACATTAACTTTACAATACCAGGATCAAAACCATGCCCATATTCCTTCTCATGATTATAAAATACAGAAGCATTTGTTAAATCAGTTTTAGCTTTTTTTATATATTAATAAATATTGCATCACTCTTGTCCTCCAACTTGTTTTCATTTCACCATAATATATTTCATTTCACCATAATATATATAAAGACAACCTGATTGATTGCACCTAACCACTTGCACAACATTAGACTGTTCCAATTTATCTATTTTATCTGGTATTATTTTTTAACCTATTCAAATTAATGGGTATCCTAAATCCAACATTGAACTTACTGCAGAGATCTTTGCAATTTTATTTCCAACACATGCTACAAATGCCATCTATTTTTTTTATAATTTCTAACTTCTTTTAAAAAATCTCAACATGACTTTATTATATCAAAAATATAAATTCTCAATTTTGTTAGGCTCTCAAACCTGCAATTTTATCAGATGAATATAAAAACTGCATATATTTACACTATGTGTTTCATGTTTTTGTATGTACATAACAGGCTGTTATAAATTATGTTTGATGAATTAAATACAAAATTTGGAATTAAATATGACTATAGAGCCCGTAAAAAAAATAAGGAAATTTGCTACTTGGATTTGAAAATGAAGTGGAACATTTATTTGTTGTGTTATAAGGTGATTGTTAAACCTTTCAATATTAAACGGTGTGTCAAAGTGAGATCTCAAGTACCATATTGTATAAATTTACGGGTTTGGAAGCCTTTTGAATTGAAACAACTATTTAGATAAGTTTGGGTCTGACAAAATTGAGAATTTGGGAATTTATATTTCTAACATGATAAAATCAGATTTTAATGCAATTGATATCATTTCAAAATAAATATTATCCTTGGGAATGAAAAAGTTAGAAATGATAAAAAAAATGATGGCACTATCATTGTACCGCATGTTGAAAATAAAATTGCAAAGATCTGTGCAAAAAAGTTCAGTACACCTGGATGTCACTTTATGCGGTAGATATGTTCGTCAGAAGATGCGCACAAAAGAAATTGCACAAAAATAGACTTAACTCATCTTAAAAATGGGGGATACAGACTGTAATTTTCCAAAAATCGCATAAAAGCAAAGCAACAACGTAAAATTACTTTAAAATTCGCATAAAAAAAAATAAGAAAATAAAATATGACTAATAAAAAATTTCAAATTTGAAAAAAATTGATACAAGACAAACTTTTTTTACTTTTTTTATTAACCACAGTATTTAATTTTATTCAAAACAATATATTTTTATGCGTAATTTACATTTTTTTCATACATGTACGGTATTTTATCATTATCGCTATTCGAGACATCAGATTTGTCATTATGTGATGTGATGTGAGGTACTGTAGCTTCTCCTTAAATGAAGTCAAGAGAAAATACAACTAAAACGTTTTCCAATCGCTGTTGATCCTTCTCATTTCGCTAAGCGATCTAAAATTGAAATTTTTGTTTACAAAGAAATTCATTTTCTTGGGTGTTTTTTTTCTCTCTGTTCAAGTAAACTAAAAGTTTAAATAAAAATAAGAACTTAGACTTACGATAATAAAAAGACACCGACTCACCACTGTTGGGCAAAATTTAATTAAAACTAACATTTAAAAATTAAATTATTTCTGTCTTTAATTTTTTAATTTTCAATTCCGTTTAAAAATCAAATTCCACCATTTCACATCACCTTAAAATTACATAATTTTTAAATTGTTAATTACAATTAAAAATCAGATTTTAATTGTCCCCACCGCTGTTACTCCCTTTTTAAAAATAAACTTGTGGACACTAAATGATTAATTGATTACGTACTTTTTTTAAAAAGCAAAAATAAAATGTGATTTAAAATGCAAAACAACAACATACCATTTTTCATCTATAACGTTTGAACAGATTTACATTATAGACTTGTAAAATTTAATGTGTGTATATAAAATGGGGAAATTCTGATTTTAAGTGAATTATGAACTTCTTTATTGCATAAAATCTGTTACAGTACTATTATAAAGCGCTGAAAATATTGAAATTATTAGATGGAAGTCGAACTCCGACAATGCACTATTACTTTAAATATGATGTGAGTGCGCGAAATTTATAATATTTAAAGTAATAGTGCATTATCGGAACTCGATTTCTGATCTAATATTTTTTATCGCATAAAAGAAAACCGCATACAAAGAAATTAAGAACAAACATGAATCGCATAACTTCAAAATCGCATTAAATAAATCCACATAAAACGAGACCCGGGTGTATTGGATTTAGGACATCCAACAATTTGAATAGATTAATAAATAATATCATGGATAAATTAGATAAATTGGACTGGTCTAATGTTAAGTATACAGTTGGGTGCAGTCAATCAGATTGTCATTATAAATAGTATGGTGAAATAAAAGCAAATCTGAGGACCAGAATGAGCAGCAGAAGCTAAAACTGATTTAATAAATGTATCTGTGTTTGATAATCATGAGAAGGAATATGGACATGATTTTGATCCTGGTATTGTTAAGGTAATGTGTGAGGAAAAGAATGATAGAAAGTGAAAGTTTAAAGAGACTTAGTTTAGTGCGCAAAATGAATCAGAGAGCGAATAATGTTTAAATTTGTAAAAAAAAAAAAAAAACGTTTCTTTTTTTAATTTATAACAGAAAGTAGTTTGTTGTTGTTGTTTAAGTCATTACATTTTATTTTTATTCTCTATTGCAATATTTTAATATTATACATATATATATATATTTGCATTATCATGTTAAATTAAATTTTCAAATCATTCATACACCATTGAACATTATTTTTATTAACAATAAAAAGACTACAATATTGGATAATAAGTAACCTATTGAAATATGTAAAGATACAGTTTTGTTTAACAATATTAAATGAAAAATGATAAATATATATGTAAATGTTTTAATATTTTAAATGTTACAAAAAACAGTAAATAGATTGCAGGTTGTTATTAGAAATAAACATTTCAGAAGCATTTTTACGTTTATATATGAATAAAGGTTTTATTATTTTAAATTCAATAGAAAGAGGATATATATATATATATATCTGAGTAGGAACGATGACATTTATAAAAAATGTTATTTGTTAAAGAAGCATTTCTTTAATTTATTTTTCTGTAAAATATGCAAATAACATATACTACAAAAAAAAAAGATCGCGTTGATAAAGATAAAAACACGTTCCCACACGCATACTCGCACGGTTTATTTTCTTTCAATTTGATGTCATTGTGACATTACACATTTATTGTGGGTTTGAAAAGACCTGTCTCCCCTACATTACAGCTCTAATACCAAAGTACCCATAAAACTATCAAGTCCGAAAGTGCTTTTATGATGATTTACAAGTCAAATTCCTGAAGAATCATTAATAAAACTTTTTCAATGAACATTCCTAAAAACTCATTTATGATTTGCAAGCCAAATTCCTTAAGAATCATTTATAAAGATTTTTCATTAAATAATCCATTCCAAAAATATTACTATGATAATTCATAAACCAGATTATTAGAATTTCCTGTTTGATAAAGCCATAATTCATTTTATAGATGTTAAAATTTTTACAGTAAATGACGAAATGATGTTATGTAATTGTATTATACAGCTCTGAAGACTGCTAATCAGTCAAACGGTCAGAAAATTAAATTGGATAAAGCACCAAAAATTGCAAAAAAGGGGTGAAATTTTTAAAGATTTACAAAAAAGAAAATGACATTAAAGTTTATTTCACCAATTTTAACGTGATTGAAGTATTTTGGATGTTTTGAAGAAAAAAAAGATATACAGTGAACAAAGAGATGATATGACAGTAATCAAGATGTCAATAAAGTAGTTGTAAGTTTAAATACCATTATTATATAAAGAAAGATTTACAAAGGACAATCATCCATCATTTTGTTTAATATTTATTTAGGTGAATTACGCTGCTAGTGTTGTTTTGACGTAGGTGAAATGATATTGGGTATTGGAATTGTGTCAGTTTCCTAATAATACGATTACTGCACTTATTCTGAAAATCAGCTTAACAAAATATTAAATGGGATTTTAAAAGCATAAAGTTAAAGGAAAAATAAATAATTCTACAGTAAAAGATTATAGAAGAAAATAAAAAAATTATAATAGTAATATTTAAACAGTTGGCTATCTAATAAAGAATAAATGGCCATACTGTAACGCATTATAATTTAGGATTAAAATATGTTTTATTCTGAGTTCATTTTGAATATAAAAATAACTGAATTGGTTATTTACTAGAAAAATCATGTGGTGTTTAAGTTATTAAAAATAACAGATTAAGCTTTGGTTTTAGATCCTGTAGTGCTGAAATACATAGGACTATAAAGTAGTGATTTGTACAATTAGGATAAGAGAAAAAATATTGAGATTTTTTAAAATGTGAAGAAGTATTAATTATTAAGGAAATTGTAAAACAACTTAGAATGCTGAAATTGACAGAGGCAAAACTCTGCATATTGCAGCGCCACTCAGTGCAAGCCATAGTAATCAATGGATGCAGGAAGATTTGTGCATAAAATCCCTATCTAGTGCCTACTTATCAATATCCCCAGACTAGTTCCTATCTTGTGGCTTTTACCAGTGAGGAGCCTTGGATCTGAGAATACTGCATCTAGATTTTAGGATATAATGCAACCCTCCAGCAACCACTTTTTACCTTATTAGTCAAGTATAAAGCTTTGAGTCCAAGATAAAAACACAAATAATGTTTTCAATTCAAGCTCATTAGCTTATATAATCACATAAATCTGAACTCAGTTCAGCATACATACTTTTTGGTGTCTTTGGTTCTTTAATAACCAGTCACCATAATCCTATTGAGCTGCTGGATGGATACATTAGATCCTAAGATCTGGGTGCAGTAATTTCAGATCTAAGGCTCCTCATTGATGAAAACCACAACTAGAAATTAGTCTGGGGGTATTGGATGAGTAGGCAGTAAATAGGAAGTTTATGCATAAACCTTTCTGCATCCATTGATTACTCTGGCTTGCACAGATAGGCACTATTGCATGAAGAGTTTTACCTCTGTCTGAACATCTTGTGTAAGTATAAAGAATGGTAATCATGTGATGTTTAGTGGTTTAATACCAATTCTTCCCAATAGGATTATAGTGGCTGTGGTTATTAAAGAACCAAAGACACCAAAAAAGTATGGATGCTGAACTGAGTTCAGATCTATATGACTATACAAGCTAATGGGCTTAAATTAAAAACCTTATTTAGTGGTTTAATGCTGGAATTATGAAGGTTATTTTATAGGGATAACTGGTAGATAGAAGAAAAAAATGAATGTTGTAAATGATCCTAAAGAAGATTACAGATGAAGTTTCCAAAATAAAGAAAAGTTTGAAAAGGATGTCAGATTTATGTATGGAACCTTTTTTGTAGTCAAACAATTATTGATGATGAAATAAAAAACAATAATTATTTATTTAACATGCTGACAGTAATCAATTAACATTAAATATCATAGTAGTATGAAAAGCTTACATCCTGACTGGCCATTCAATTGGTCAGACAGATTTATTTTTAACTTTCTAAGCAGAAAAGATCTATTAACCTTTAATTTTCAAAGCAGGTGTTTTTATCGCTTGAGCATCTATTTGAGATATATATAAATCAAACTATTTCCCCGCTTTTTTTGACTGACAGTAGCACAGTCCGGAAATTCAACACAACACGAGAGAAAGTATTTAAACATAAGTTTATACTGCTATTATTCAAATATACTTAATACATATTTTTTCTTCAAATATTTATTTACCATAAAAAGCCACCTTCTCATTATTAATAGAAATTTCATAACATTTCATTAAAAGGGGAGTAAGTCAAATTATTATAAAAATAAATAATAACATGATTTGTTGTTCCGGAATTCATGTTAAGTTCGAGCATCAGAAGGCAAACAGTTTGAACTGCAATTGATGGATTTTTGGATTCTAGAGACCGTCATTCTATCACTTCATTAAACCACATAGTGCAAATTATATATAAAAAAAAACATTCAATATTTTCATAAGATGAATTACATAATACATTTATTAATTTTCTTAAACAAATAAAAAATTATTTTATAAATAATTAATCCCCCCCCCCTGCAATTACGGCATAAATTGTATTGTTATAAAAGATTTTCTCAAAAAGAAATCAAGACGAGATGGATGTAATTCGAGGTTTTCTTTATTGAGACCCTTCACCCACCCATTTAATAAATGATGGAATAATTCTTTAAACAAAGAAACTTTCTGTTTATCAAAAACTAGTGTTGGGGGGGGAAAAGATGTGGGTAGATTATTTTAATTCACTTTCAATAGTTGCCAGGTAACAAATCAGATCACCTGTAGAATGTGTGGGTAATGTGTGGGCATAGTAACAAATTACCATAGTCATGGTGATAAAAACTGCCTTAATGACTTATTTTGATTTCGAAGAGAATATAATATTCTTCTCCTAGAAAAGAATAAAGTCGGATTAGCACTTTTAACTTCAAGCTACGGGTTTTCAAGTCGATTTATAAAGCTAGATTAGAATAATAAAAAATACAGTCTAGCAGTTTAGATTTAGACCAATGATGAAGTGAGAAAATAAAAATTAAAATGACGGAATAAAAAAGTAAGCATTAAAAAAAAAATACGATAACGAAACATTAAACTGCAACTAAATAAAATCAATCACACAAGCAATAAAACAACAAACAACATTACTTATAAGATAAAATGTATAAGATAAAATGTCTTAATATAATTTAAACTTTATATTTAAACAATAGTTTTGTAATAGTTATTTATTTGAAAACTAGGAAATACATAAGCTAGAATCACACTACTACATTTTAGCACCATAATAAAGTTGGCCTTGAAAGTTAAAACTCCTGGAATGAAGTTTAATTTGTCAGTTCTGGTATTCGAACACAACCATTTAGTAACTTATTATTCGATTATTATTACTAAGAAATCATTGATGGTATATTACGAATTCCTAGCAGCAAATATGAGATAGTGGAGTATCTTAAACTAAAAACATATCTTAAATACCCTTCTCTTTTTTTGGATAATATTTAAATAAAAAATATTCAAGTTGTTGATATAAACTGACATATAATACATTATATAAATAAAACTTTCTTACGATAGCAAAAAAAAACTGCGATATTTTGATTGACTATAAGATTGGGACATATAAATATATATGATCATTCTGATTCACTGTGTCACATGAAATCAATCAAGTATATATCGTGTAAATCAGAAAGGAGAAATGTGATATAAATAGCAACAAGGAACAATAAAACAATTAATATTCCAACAGGCTTCATATTACTACATCATATAAATCAGTGCATGGCCTTTTTTTATAATAGCCAAATAGCCCATGATTTCCAACACATTTGCATAAAATGGCATTTTTTAATAATAAAAAAAAGAAAATACCTTGATGTTTTCTAATATCAGTAATTAACATAATGATGTACTCACATCTGGGTAACCAGCTTCAAAATCATGAATGAGTTTGTTAAAGTCAATATGATTTATCCTCAATATTAAATCTGTTGATATGCTGATACAAATGGGAGTAAAATATAAAAAACCAAGCATAGTAACATTTGATATGATGGATACATAGCAGCATTTTTTCATAAAATAAATTACATTGAAGAATATTCAGAATATTCTAGAATTCATCCATCCTACTTCAGGAAAAATGCTGGCTACATTTAAAAAAAAAACAGAAAAGAGATTTGGTATCAGTGAAGTTTCCAGTAATCTCTTTCACATTGGCATCCAGTTCATTTTTTAGATTCATCTTTTCCAACACCAGTTTTGCAGCTTGCAAACAAATGCTTGAGATTATCTTGAATTGGGTTTATTCATTTTCCTAATGCCATAACTTCAATTTATTTAGCTGATATAAAATGTTTGCTAGATATGTAACCTTTTCTAACACTAAAATAAGTCAGTGGTCATGTTATTCTTGTACTTTGAGAAAGTTAAAGACATGACAAGCAACATACAATCTAGACAAGAAAAACTATGTGAACGAAATAGATGATTGTTGAAAACTACAATTTAATGTACTTTATAATCACAATTTTGAACATAGAATTAAGCATTTCTTGCAGATAAGTTGAAAGAATCTTGATAACAAGAGCATATCAGTGTAGCATGCAATAAGTGCCTTTTGCTTGTGAAATAAATTCTTTCACTTTTGTCTGAAACAGTGACTATGGCTCAAGCATAGATTGTCTCCATCTGTATAATCCATTTTCAAAAAAGATATTCATCTTCTCTGTAATACCTTCATTTTGGTAGTAGTCTGAAATCACCACAAATAGGAATTTCTCTTTAATGTCATATGAATGAATATAATTTTCAAAGAGAAGCAAAGGAGAACATGAATTTACACCTGCTGATCCTTAAAAAAAATGATCAAGAAACATTGATGTGGTTAAAAATCTGCTTGTAAATATCTATGGATATATCTGTATTGCATTTCTGAATTGTGTTATTGGGTGGAATTATTTGTAATTATCTCACTGGCTTTTCTAAGAATTACCTTCACTGCTTTCAACATGCATGGTTTGATTAGCATTTCTCCAATCACATAAGATTTATTTCTGTTTGATAATTTCAAATGCAATTCACATGATGCTCACATTGCTATTATGCTCAGTCATTGAAAACTTCATGTAAGATCAGGCCTCCAATATATGAGACCATTTTCATGGTATTTAAATAATTTCAAATGTTTTTTAATATGTTATTAATGTATCCCTAAGAAATCTTTGAGCTTTAAAATTTTTGTACATTTAGCAGTGAATACAACATTGCACAAAATGCATTCGGCTTCCTTATGTCACTACTAATCAAAATGGCAAAGTCAAAATAGTTGTGTTTTTTGACATTAAAAGCAGATTTTTGAAAATACAAATTAATTATTTTCTGAGAAATAAAATCAATTTGTATTTTCATAAGGTTTAATATTTTTAAAAAATAAATGCTTAGTGTTAGTCACTTGGCTCTCTATTAAAACAATAAACTATAATAAATAAATAAATAAATTGTTTCCATTAAAAAACAATAGTAGCTATGCAGAAAGCTGACTGACATCACAGATTAATAATGAGCTATGACACCTCAGATTTTTTTTTTTTTTAAAAAAGGCAGCCAGTGAATACTGAACTCAACAATGGTCCCAAGTAAAGATGAATGACTACTGACAAAATAACTTCATGCCATTTTATATTAGATAGTTCATTGTGGATATTATTAAATTACATCATTACAAACAAGATAGCAATAGCAAAACATGGAGTGATTTTCAACTACACTAAGAAAACAAAACATTTTTATTCAACTCCACATTTTTTTTTTTCATATGTCATAGCATCGTCTGAGAGGTGAACCCACAACCATCTGCAACCAACTACTTGCTTGCAAAGGCAGCTGCGATGACCTCTCAGCTAACAATGCTTGACTTCACTCCATATTTAGATATAGAATTTTGTAACACAGTAAAAATATTTTTATTAAAAGAACAGTTCATTTTTAATCAATAGTTGTATTTCGCCATTTTTTATTCAAACAACAAAACATCAATTAAAAATAAATTTACATTATAATAAATACTTTATACTAAAAATAAAACTACATTTGTATATTTTATTTTTAGGGAATGAAACAAAGTCCACCACCGAGGAAATTTGAAAAATAATTTAAGATCTGTCATAGTAAATAATTAAAATAATAAAAAATGTCTTAATATGTAGAAACATGACAGACTTTTAAAAAAATTTAAATTCCATTATGGGGAAGCTAAAAAATCACTTTCTTTTATTTATGAAAAAAAATAGTATTATTATCATTAATTTAATAAATAAATAAATAAATTGTGATGTATTTATATATTATTTTGCAAGATTTAATTTGCTTTAATTGAAAATGTTCATAATGAAATTTCACATTTAGAAAATATTTACATCTTAAAAGAATGATGACAAAAGATTAGCAATCCACAATATAAATATTACATAAAAATACTCCAATATTGCAACTATATTTTATAGCCTTTCTCAAGGAAAAATTTGAAAGATTTTTATAAATTATCTATAAGATACAATTTATTAACTAAATTTTATAAAAGTATTAAAAGACTAAATGAAATAATTTAAACATTACTTTACACATACAATTTCATCAGAAAAAAAACAATAAAAAAAAAATACTACCGTGAAAAAATTATGAAAATGGTGTTTTAAAAAAATTGAATTGAAAAAAGACATCATATAATAGTGAGGAAAAAATAAGAAATCTATGGATGGATGAGTCATTCAATGAAAATGCAAGGCAAGCATAACAGATTTGAATAAACTTAAAAGTTAGCAAAGTAATTATCTGAATTCTATTGATATCAAATAACATAAATAATGCTGTAGTAAAAGTTATTAAAAACTCATCATCATTCTTAAAGGTCAATAGTCTTATGCAAGCATTATGGTAATGTGGGTGAATCCTCACATGAGACTTGCATAGTGCAAATATAATAAATTAAAAAAAGAGATCTCTGGTATTTTGTCCGTAATCAAAAAAGTAAAACAAATCTTTAATGACTATAGACATCATTTTAAGAAATGCAAATAACATATATAATTCATAATACTTGTTAAGAAGTCTTCCAGAAAAATAAAAATAAAACATCAAGAAGTTATATGGATTATTTTAAATACCATTCAACAAATTCATTATTTTTGGAAACTTGGACTTCAAATTCATGCCATAAAAACACTTACAGAAGACTAGTAAAGGTTACTTAATATTTCAAGAATACACTTCTCTAAATTGAATAAGATTCTGGCACATTCGACAACATTATCACTACAATCCATCATCAAATATAACCTATAATACTTATACTCTAATAGATAACAATTGTGATTTATTTTAGAGTGGGAATTTTCAATAAGTGATCCTGAAAAATAGACAATATGATGTTTTTGTTTTCTGCAAATGATATGGTACTTTTTGAAATAAGCATAAAAAGATATGAGGTTATTATTAGAGAAGTGTGAAACAATAGCGGGCAATATAAATTATAAAATTTAAAGAGAGAAAAAAAACTTTAAGATATTAAGAATTAATAGGAATAATAAATGGAGAATATTTCTCTTGAAAAAGTGGAGTATATATATTTAGACAATTCATTAATTAAATGAAAAAAGTATTACATGAATAGTTTAAAATTATTGTTGAGACAAAAATTAAAATAGGATTATAAAAATCCAACACTTTTTTCAAATAGCAAATATAACTTTTATAAAATAATACTTAGATATTTAGAAATGAGACACTTTAAATTGGCCAGATGATTCCAAAATTTTTGGATAAATTTAAAAAAAAACTTACAAATACAGCATATGAAATTTTTTAAATATAAATGCATTGAATTTCTATTTTTAATAATTCAAGCACGAGTGCATGTGTGGCGCAACTGTTCCCAAAAGCTATTAATACAAAATAGCTAACTAAAAATAATAAACTAGCTGAGCACTTTCAAAGGATCTTGCCTTCATAATCATAGCTTACTAATACATTTAATGAGCAAATATGCTAATTCCATTTTTTTGATAAAGCATAGCATGTGTCCTTCCTATTTATGGCATCGTTGTCTCGTGCTTGAATACATATATTTCCCAAAAGTAAAAAATTACTTGACTTATTTTTAATAATGGAAATTAAAAGCAAAGATTACAGTACAAGAATGAAAACTGATTAGTAAAAATAGTATTTAACTGATTCTGTGAAGAGAACAAATATGTTTTGCTAAAAATGTTTTACATAAAATTTTATAACTTCATCACAGCAAAAATTAATAGAAAGAAAATTTAGTTCTATATTGTAGCTATTGTCATAGCTATGCTAAAGTTACATTGTGATTATATTTTGGAAAATAACATGTGTGCTTCGTTATGAAAGTATATACATACACAAAATGGAAATAAATAAACAAGTAATGAAACATCCACACGCAAAAAATAATTGTGTGAATAAAGAATTTATTTATTAGTAAATATGTACTGATATATTCCTTCAATTAATTTTCCCTTGGTTAGAAAACAATCACTTTATAAATTCATTGAGCAGATGATCCCAAAAATGTATAAATAAAACAAAAAGATTTTACATGTAAATGAAGTTAATAATATGTAAAAGAGATACGTTTCTCTTTCTTGCTTTTGTTTGAAGAAGTAGCAAAAAAAAAACTATTACGTTAAAAAATTATACAAGGAGTGCCAATTTTTAATTACATTGATTTATTAAAAGTTAGTAAAATACTCATTATATTCAGACATTCTTTTAATATGAAGAACTAGACTGAAACAAGTAGCACATCAGTTCTTATTCTTAGTACATTGTCCGGTTTTCTCCCCTCAACTATGAGAAGCTTCTAGGTACGAAAGAAAACAGAATTTCACAGATAAACTGCGAAGAAAACTTTTTGTTTCAAGCAAAATAAAATGACAACCCTAGGTGTAACTCTATTCAATGTTTGGATGATAATAATTCAAAACTGGAAATATATTCAAAGGAAGAAGAAAGACTTTCAAGATACAGTGGTAAAATAGTCTAAAGGAAAGAAATTTAACACTTTATTTGAATATTCAAGACAAACAAATAAAAAAATATAATGAATTATAAGAGAATATAAAATGAAAACTGAAATTTGAGATTGTTAACTAAGACATTATCTTTTGTTCATGAATGAAACTATTTCAAAGAAAGATGCATTGAAACAAATTATAATGTTCTTTTATATACACACATGGGAAAAGTTATAACAGTCAAAGTTATATAAGATTTGAACTTTTGCCCTAATATCCATCTTGACAAGAATCCAAGAGGGAATCTACAAATAATATTCTATTGATTTATTTATTTTTTTCATTAATAAATTATGTTATTTATTAAATTGTGTGGTTATCATTTTATGCATATATTAAATCATGTATAAATTATAATACTTTTACATTTTATAAAATGCAAAATTATATCTAACTAGCATACTATAATATCTTTTGTTTTATATAACACATGCTAATAATTATATAACATTAGTGCCACACACATAACTTGCAGAAAAAAAATCCCCCATAGTTCTGAGAACATGCATCTCAATATGCAAAATTTTAAATGTATGGTTGTCGAAGCAAATGGTGTTAATATCTGGATTGTGTTGATTAGTTAATGAATTACTCTAAAATTATTATTTGCTTCTCATTTTTGTTTATCTGCAACACCAGTTGGCTGCTTTGTGCACAGTTACTGTTACAATATATTTATATAAAAAATGAAATAATTACATTATTAGAAGTGGGAATAAAAGAATAAGTTGGTTACAAAAGAAAATAAAGATATGGAAAATGGTTATTTAAGAATAGACATATATAAAAATATAAAAGGATATCTAAAATATGAAAGAAAACTTATTGTTATTTGTTGCAAGAACTGGAGTTTTCTTCAAGACTTTAAGATAAGAATGGAACAGTTTTATAAAAATAAGATATTAGAAAAGATACTTCTAAAAGAATTCTTTGATCAGTGTAGGTGGAAGAAGATAAGAGGAGGGAAAAAAGATAGCTTTGCAGTGGTATAAAATAATCTAAGAAACTATTCACATCACATCATCTTCATTGGAAATAAGTTTATAAAGATTAAGCTCAAAATACATTATGTCTACAGTTCAATGATATTACAAAACCCACTGATATTACAACAGTACTTTCAAGATTTTCAGGTCTTGAAAAGGAATACAACTGCAACTTCTTGGAGAAACCAAGCAGCAAAAAGATATTCAAATGAAATTTTATCTGAAAAATCACTGTTCCCGAAGGGTCTGAATATAAAATACCAGAGATGGAAAAGCAACTGGAAGTAGACCACACAAAACTTAATAATGATCATATCTCTGTCATTTTCTGAAAATTATGACTCTGCTTTGATGTCATAGCCAGCTATGATAAATAATTCTGAATTTTGTAAGAATGACTGCATTTTAGGTCACTCCTTTGAAAGTGGTAGCCACTCAGATATTAGGGAAGATTTGGATGTATTTACTCCACATATCATCAGATAAGTAAAAATTATCTGGAACATAATACTGTACTATTAGCTTCACTACAGTTTCAATGCCTGATTCTTGAAGAACTTTAGCAGGACATATGACAAAATGTATCAACCCTTATAACAGGAACAATATTTAGATAGGTTTCTTGAATAGACTGAAGTACTGCAATCACATAATTTAGAAAAAAATGATTGTTAGTCCAACTTTTGTACTCTTTATGAGATGAACATTCACTGCAAATACCTAGATAACAAACACCATCAGCACCTGTATGTATCCAATTGATATCAAATCAATTGGGGAAATCATTTCTTTTACAAGATATAAGGCATCTTCGTTTGATGCACAAAGAGCATTAGGGTAATGCTCAACCTTCTATAAATGTCAAAACTCATTATGCTTTAAGATAAACACCAAGTGGCAAATGTCTGAACAAATGAGATAACTTCTAAATAATAATCTTTTGCCAAATCAAGTAACCATTGTACTTCTTCTAGATTGTATGCATTTGATGATCGCAACTCAGCAAGAGTAGAAGAGTAACAGAATATGTCTTTGCATTCTAAAAGAAGCACTGATGCTCCCATTTGCGAGGAAAAAGAAAAAGCTGTTTGTGATATTGGATTTTAGGTGATGCACTTTTTATATCTAGGTTAATTAATCATCTCATTTTAGTAATGGAGTTAAGATAATATTTTTTGCCAAAATATCACAGCTTCATTTTGGTAAATATAATTAACAATGGTATCTGTAGATGAAGATACAATTTCAAGCCAAGAAGTGAGTTGTTTTCAATCTTCCAATTTAAACAAGGAAAATAGCAAGGATATATAGAAATTTAAAAAAAAGTTCTTATAAAAAAAAAACAATGATGTAACAAACATAGTTAATCAAAAATCTTTATACGTGCTAAAACTATTGTCTATGAATAAAAAAGTTCTAGTTGAAAGAAAATATAAATGCAAATCAAATGATGACATAGAAAAATATATTTCAACAAAGTCATTAACTATGTTATCAATTATGAATTATCAAAAGAAGGTTCACTACACCAACAAATCTAATAAAAGAAATGTCAATGTAGTGGATGTGCTAATATTGAAGAAAGTTCCTGATGACTACTGGAATGAACTATCAGAAAGAACATGTGTGGCATTAGAAGAAGCATTATTATAGAATGAGCAGTTACACAAAACTACTGCTGAGAATAAAAGGTTAACTCAATTAATTAAACAAGTTTCACAATTGATTTCATTTCTAGAAGATAGTGGCATCCTTATCTCTGATTCTAATATCAATAGTATTTAAACATAAATATACATATTCATGTTTATTAATTATTGTTAAATAATTATTTATTCATTAAAACATTAAAGAAAACATAAAAGTCAATCTTGTCCATTCAATGGCTTTGTTGTGATAGCATTAACATGTGCCCTCATGATAGTATATTGTTGCCATGAGTTTGAAAATTATAATTCAATTTAAAGTTAATAATGTTAAAAATATCTTCCATAACTTAAAGAAACTGTGGAGTGCTTTCTGATTCACTTATGAAAATAACGGTATTTAATTTTGAAATAAAAAAATTATATACTGGAACTGGTTGAAATATTCAATAATAATTATATCATAAGTTGAACTTGTGAAACTGGTTAAAGTTTCACATATGGTATATAGTAAATGATTGGTGAAATATGAAATATATTTGTGGATGGAGGATATAAACAAAGAAAATGCTCCAATAGACAGTAACATATTGCAACAAAATGCTTTGAGTCTAGGGAAAGAATTTAACAAAGGATATACTGAAACAAAGGCATCGAGCCACTTACTTCAAATAAAAGATTTCATATAGATTTAGAAAAGAGAAGTAAATTTTAAAATGGAGCACTTCACAATTTATTTTATTTAGACTTCAGAATTGCTGCCTATGACCAACAGGCCATTGTGCTTGAAATTTACAAATTTAACATATAAACATCTTATCTTTTACATATCATCATCAATTTTCATCAGAATAGTGTTTTCTTTTGAAGAGAAAATGAATGATTAGGTAAACACATTCATAGATTTTATATAAAAAAAATAGATGTCATTATGTATGCAATATAGATGAAAATTGTAAAATAGTACCAGTATATTGAAAAACTCAAAAATTAATACTGTATTTGCTAAAAAGAGCTTTTATATTATTATATATTGAAGCAATGTTTATATATGCTTTATGTATATACTTTGAAAAATTCAAAGAAATTTTTAAATTAAAAGTTTTCAACAATTTTTAATAAATAGTAATTATATATATAAGTATGAAACAAATAAATCTATACAGCACTATTAATTCTAAGTTTATTTTAAAAGTTATTTAAAACAAAACATTTTTTTATTAACGTTTGTAAAGTTATTTATGACATTATTGTATAAAACGTAATTAAATTATAGATAAACATCTGCTAATTAAGGAGATAAATATGTGATGTAATTTAGTCAAAATATTGTCTGTTATTTTGGTATAATCCATTTCAAAGCCCCGGGGGGGGGGGAATCCTGTACCGGTCAGAATTGTATGTTCATCTAACAAGATCTAGAATCCGAGCAGAAATACCCTAAATCCACTCATGCCCAAAATATACAGATCAGGAGCAATCATGAATTCTGCCCAGCTTGCCTTTCCCTAAAACTGTAATATTATGAACAACATTTCTGGTGAAAACAGATGAAATTTATTCATTCCGATCCCAGAGACACAGTGAAGAAACATAAGATCTACAGGAAAATTATTTAAAATAAAGTCTAACAAATCCTAAATAAACAGAGACCCTCAGTATAAAAATATTTAATAATTTTAATGAATTGCAAATGGCTAGCATAATAAGAAAAGCATGAATTTAGCATAGCATCTATCTACTGTGAGCAAGAATGAAGTAAGACCCCCACAATAAATCTTATTAACAATAATCAGTTATGAATTATAACAATCTGATTATTAAATCAATGAATGAGTGAGGCATGAACACATATATAATTATTTACATATACCAATTTAATGAACATAAATAATAAGTTTTTTTACATAGGATAGTAATTAACATAGCACAGATTTCACGCAATTAATTAATCATGTAAGATCAGATGGCATGATTTTTTTTATACCTTATAGATATGGATCCACTGGCATAAGAAAATATGCAAGTGATAATTTACATATATAAGAAATAGTGTAGCGTACATCTGAAAATGAGGCTTAATATGTTAATGGGAATCATAAATGAAATTTAATAGATTGGTGGTGTTAACGCTATGAAAGACCAAATGAAAATGATGACCATTAAACTACAGGTATATGGAAGGTACATTACTTATAAGATAACCTTCGAATAAAGGCTTACAATTATGATACGGTAATTATGTATCTTAATATATTAAGAGAATTTATTTAATTAAAATATAAAGGTTATATTAATCATCTGACATGAATCAGCATGTATTTGCATAGATGACTTAACAGTTTGGTTTAATAATTCTATTATACATGGGTGTACTTAAGCCTGTCCAAATGAGAGAGTGGAATAATCTTTACTATGACATTTCTAAATATACTAATAAAGATAAAATAGAATGGTTTACAAAGACCAATGCGTTATGACTTATAGATATAATACAGGGCATACAAATAATAAAGAGAAATTGCAGCATTGACAATGTTAGAAAGGATTTTGGGTCCGCCTTAAAACTGAGAAGTGTCATCATTTATTTAAGAGTATGACAGTTCACTTGTTCCAATGACAGGGCAATGATTGGTAAGGAAGCCATGGTCTGGCTTGCTGATGTTATCCCATGCAGAGCCTCAACAACCTAATGTTGTCCTGGGTAGGTGCTTCCAAACCCCATTCTGGAAGAAGTTATATGAAGAGTAAATCTGGGATCTCTGGAGAATAAGCATGATAAAGCAAGATACGAGATTTTTAATGCTATCATGAGTAAGCAACATGAAATAACGGTTCGGGTCTTTAATGACTCTGATATATTAACTAAAATCCCAAATAAATTAATAATAATATCATGTGTGATGTCATGACAAAATATTAACCCATTCTGGAAAGTAGGCATATGACATTGACTAATTAGAATGTCAGAACAAAAGGGTGAAAAATATTATTCCCTTTATCTAACAAGCCCAAGTTATGTTCAAATGATAAATATATTATAAAACAAATTATAACGCTCGATGGTGTGATAAGCAAATGATTAATTATTAAAATGAAATGATCATCAAATTTTATTTGAAGAACCTAAAATATATTTAAAATCAATAGCATTAGACAGAGAACAAAATAAGATTGATAGTATCCCATAATATGATGGCTTGGTAGTCCACCATTAAACGCTTATATTTAAATATTCAATCGAGAGAACCTCGTTTAGGAAGAAATCTTACATTTAAATGTTAAGCATCCCATAATATTGGGATGGTGGCTAAAGTTATATAGGTACATTCAATTGAGTCATTAGCATATTAAAATTACTCAATATAAAATACACAATTTAAATTAAGATAAAATAAGTTTGCCGCATAAAAATAAAAGATATGATTAAAGCATGAAAATCTACAAGGTAATAATAGGATATAGATTCATAAATTTGTGCTAATGTTAATGTTTTACATAAAGATTTTTATAAATTTGACAGTGAGAAAATCATTAAAATTAATACAATTATAATAACCGAGATTATAGTCAGTTATTGGATAAATAGAAGGTTACATGATGATTATACTTAAACTTGCAGTGAAGTGAATATGGATTACATTCTCATGACTTGGTCGCCATTCTGATTTTGTTAATAAGATAACTCAGTAAACTATAAAAAGAAACTCTCTAAAGATCGTTTATTATTGCTTATTCTGCTTAATTGTTTTAGGCTGATTCTGCTTTGATTATTACACTGTGATTGCGCTTATTTATTGTGATTTGTGTTAAAATACAATGGTAGAGTAGAAAACTCATAATCTGCTCCATTCTGGCCAAGCCAGCAGAGTGCAAGCCATCAGTCTGTCAAGAGTTGCTAAGAAAAAACTGTCAAATAATATAGCACCATCTTAACCTTTGTGTTGTCAAAAATTCTATTAGGCTGAGTGAGGTGAAACTTTAAACTTTTGATTGGTCAATTACAGAATCAGCAGTAAAAATATATTCATCTTTTAATATTATATTCGTTTTAATTTTGTTTGTAAAAAGTATATTAATAATTTGTCAAATTATGAAAGTGAACAAAAGTTTTTTCAAAAATAAATTTCTATTTATAATTATAAAAATATTCCATAGCGGAGAACCTAAAAAGAACCTTAACCTATTACAAAGTGTTGCAGAGGTCATTGATTTCTTTCTCAATTTTAAGTTGTGTAAAAGTAAATAATTTTTACTAAAATCTTAACTATTTTTCTAAAATAATTTTATTTTCAGTATATTTTATCTAAATAATTTATAATATGTCAAAAAATACTTTAAAAATGCTCTAAAACTTTCATTTTCATTTTCAAAATTGAAACAAAAAACTTGGAGCGATGAAAATTATTGGCAAGCAGTCTTTTTTGACCACTATGAGCAACAATCAATCAGCGCCTACGAAAGATCAGCTTCTTCCATTGTTAAAACATAAATTTGAATATTACTGATTTTTTACTTGTAAAATAATTCTAGAGAGGTCAGCATCTTATGGTACTTTTTTTAAGCTTTAAAATGACCGTAAATTCACTATGGTAATGTCAAAACTGATGGTTTTCAAGCTACTGGAAGCCGTGTATGTCTATGACCAGGCGACTTCTATATAAGGGTTAAAGAGCATTTGTCTGGTTTACATGCAAACTTTATGCCACCTAAACTTCAAAAAGTGTCTATAGATTTGGGGAGAAACCATCCATCAAAGCAAACACTATCTTGATGTTGCCCATTGAATGAAAAAATAACTGCTTATTAATGGAATCCATTGTAGCTATCAAGAACAATATAACAGAAGCTTCGCCAGGCATAGCTGTGTTTGTGCAAACTGAGTCCGCTAAAAGTCTACCAGTACCTGAATTCAGAACTTGAACTCTTAGTGAAAAAAAGGGTAATGTGTATGAACTTTGAATATATTATTATTACTGTTTATAACTAATATTATGTATTTTATCATAGGAGATAAAATATTTTATAAATTATTAAGATTAATTTTATATAGAAGCATGGCAAGGGTTTGCCATTTTTTATTAGTCATGCCACAGTTCAGTCAGCATGTAGATCTAAAAAAAAAGTTTTTTATAAAGTAATTAGAGTATTATTGCAAACCCTCATCATTCTCTTAAAATTTAGTATTTTAAAATCAGAACTAATAATGGTTGTTATTTCCACTAGCTTTAAATTATACAAATAATAGCTTAATCATAAACATGAATAATGCAGATTAATGACTTTTGGATAGTATAAAACAGGCTGCACAGACAGATTAAATTAAATGTCTTTTAATAGTTCACAGTTTTAATCATAATACCCTCCAAGTTTGGGAATAAGAAAGCATAGGAAGGATAATTCAATGTATTAAATTTACTTCAGCAGATATACTTTTATTTTCAGCTGTTTTGTCCATGTATAATGTTTGGTTGTTTATTCATAAATGATTGTGATACCGTTTGCATCTTCTAGTCACTTACATTTAGCACTTTTACTTTGAGCAGTAGTATGCAGTAGATGCACATTCCTACCGTATATCATATGCTTCATTTATATATTTCTTCTTTGTGTGATACCGTTTGTGTCTGCCAGTCACTTGCACATAGACCTTCCCTTGAGCAATAGTATCCGGCATATGCACCTTCCTACCGTATATCATATCCTTCATCTATTTATTTTATGTGATACCAGTTGCAACTGTCATTCACTCCACTTAGCACTTTCCTTTGAGCAGTAATAGTATGCAGTAGATGTTCATTCCTACAATATATTATAAGCTTCGTTTTTTATATAGTCTTGGTTCATAAATGAATGTAAAGCAGTTGCTATTTTCTGCCTCTAACACATACTCAATTAATGATTTGTTATTTACCTGCATTACAGCTTGAAGTGATTGGTGGTAGTCAATGATTCTAGCATATTATGAATATGTAAGTTTGTTAAGTCTTAAAACTGTATTGTGACCAATTAGATTAGTAATTAGTAAGTTATAATTACTCTGTACAGAAAACCTATATCTGTTCAGAGACAATTAAAAAGGTATTGTATGTTATACTGTCTATGCACAAAATATAATAATAGAATCAATAAACCTCTAACCATATTAATTTATATTCAAACTAA
The DNA here is from genome assembly GCA_028023455.1 of Epiperipatus broadwayi. Lineage (NCBI taxonomy): Eukaryota > Metazoa > Onychophora > Udeonychophora > Euonychophora > Peripatidae > Epiperipatus > Epiperipatus broadwayi. The sequence goes on from JAQFVV010000111.1 coordinate 637,604, forward strand.
ATGAGGACAATTAAAGAAAATAGTATGTCATTACTCTAAATTTAATCCCAGGTAAAAAGAACTAATAGACTAATGTTTCCCATGGATGCCTGTCAATTATGTTATTATTTGTGCTATAATAATGTATATATGTAAATAAATTGCAATGTCTCATTACTTTTAGCATCTGTCATTGTTTTCAGTCAATAAGGCTAATCAAAATAGGATAGTCACTTGCATCTAACCTTAGCAGGCTATAAAAAAAAATTGATCATGTGATGTCAGAAGATGGAGCTCGTATGCAAATTACCTTTGGGTGATTTTCATGTAGGCTGTATATTTTGACCCTTTCAATACATACACACAATTATTGCTGTTATATAAAGATATTTTATTTTATACTATATCAAGTAGGATTTATTAAATATATGAAAATGCAGAATAATGTATTAAACTTCTTTCTATTTTTGATGAATAAAATTATATTTGAGTAGAGTACATACATATTTAAGATATTTTCGATTTATAACTCGATTCAGTTTCCACAACTATGCTATTCTATTTTATTGTTAATTATTTCTCTTAATATGTAAATATTTTTAATTAAGCTGCATCTTTGATATATAATAATATACCTATTAGAATATTATACTCTCTTCTTGCTCTCTCTCTATATGCATGTATTAATGTGTATTATACAGCAAGTACTAATATTTACAATTATCTAAAAAAAGATTTGTAAACAGAATGGTGTATGTATGGTGCTCATACTATGTTTATATTCTGACTTTTCTGAATGTTGAAAATTCATCAGTTTTGTATTCCTCCATGATTATCTAATATTTTAGTAGTCTTGGTATTTAAAATGGTTGCTATTGGGCAAAGTTTCTGAATTCATGACAAAAAAAAATATGTTATTTTATAAAAAAATATGTTATTTTATAATTTTTTCTTTATTATAAACATAGTTAAATAAACCTGTTTTTGATAAAAAAAAAAAAAAAACTATATATTATAAGAGCCATGGGAATTACTAAGCAATTATCAAACTACTTCAAAGCTTCCTAAAATGGATAATCTTAGTCACCCTTTTTAAAAATATATATATGTATTTCTATCAAAATTATTATTACTGGTGTTAACATTATCATTAATGAATAGATAAAACAAATGAATGACATTGATAAGGCTTACAATTATAAAAAAATATTTTGTAAACTTTCTACTATAATACAGAATAATAATTGAACATTCCATGCTTTTATTTCAAGGTTAAATATAAAATCCCAAATTGTGATTGAAGAAAATAATTGTTTTTATTTTTTTACTACACATTAAATAAAAGTGTTTATTATAAAATGGTTGAACCAGTTATGTCCTAATAAATTAAGAAAAATATATTGAAATTTTCAGTGAATTATAAATTTTATTCTTGTCTTTTCAAGAAAATGGATTGGATTGTCTTGGTAAACAGTAACCCTGTTGAGAATTCATAGTAGATAATAATAATAATAATAATAATAATAATAATAATAATAATAATAATAATAATAATAATAATAATAATAATAATAATAATCCCGCAGCAAATCTCTGCTGAGGTAAGAAGCAATCGTTAAGTTCTCCGATGTAAGTATTTATTTTTTACTTTTGTTCCAACTTGTTATGCGAAAAATAAACATAATACAGGAAAAATCGAATTATATAATAGATTAATAGCGTTTTTTTGAAAAATATCGGTGTGTTTTAATATCTTTTTTTAAAAAAATACTGACTTGAGTCAGAATAAATCATGGCTACTGCCCAGTCAAGCGTGAGCGAATTAAGCACCAATACAAAATTAACAACATCGTTAGTTTCAACATCGCCTATTTCGTATGCAAAAGTACTTAAAAGTAATAGCAATACTACAGCACCAACTCAAATACCGCGCTTCCGTAGAACAAACACAAATGATATTAAAAATCTTGATCTAAACACTCGAGAGGAAAATCAACCCCCAGCCGCAATCTGGACAAAAGAAACGATTGAAAATGTGACGGACCGTTTCAGTAATACGGTGCCTCGGACGTTATTTGAAACATTTCGCAGGTTTTTTTCACCAACTTCGTTAGTACTCGCAGTAACCGATAATCAATGCTCATTATATCGTTTCCCAAAAGCTTTATTATATGAAGCAATCACGCAAAATGCACTATGGGAAACAATCTCTTGTATCGCCGACCACGGA